>WEKY01046596.1:84739-193715 GCA_013390045.1 Picathartes gymnocephalus
TGGGGCTGGGGCGCTGTGTGCCGGCCCTGCCCGCGGCTCCGCGGGGCACCGCTGTGCTGCCGTTCCGCAGGGCCCGGCTGAGCCCCGCGGAAGCTTCCCCGGTGCCCTGCGGGTCCCTGCTCAGCCCCCGCCCGGGCAAGGGCTGCAGCCCCCTCAGAGCCGCAATGGAGCGCGGTCGTGGTGCCCGTGCCGGGCTCTGTGCCGGGCTCTCTGCCGATGTCACGGCGCTGGGCACATCGCGCTGGAAAGTGCTGTGTCATTGTGCGAGAGAACTGGGAACAAGTGCGGGAGAAATCTACTGCTTCTTGGCACTGGAGATGAGAATCGCAAGGGAGAGCAGGGATGAGGGCTGGAAACTGAGCGTAAGGTGGAGAAACGTGTGAAAGGAAATAATGCGCTGTGTAGTTACTCTGAATCTGTTGACCTGTTGAAGCATGAAATATGTATATTCTGATTTGCTTTTCGTAGGTACAGATCTACTTAATAAGGAAGTTAAATTCAGTAAAACAACTCAGTGTCCCTTGACAGAGATAGTCCTGGAAACATCCCTATTACGCCATATTTGCTTTTTATGTACTTAATTCTGGGATTGTCTCAAGTTGTGGATATAACATGATGAATGTAACGTCAGGATTTTTTTCTCTAATGTCTTTATTGCATGTGAGTTTTCTGTGGCCTTGCAAGCCTTAGGTGTTCTGAACCCTTTTCTATTGTTAAAATTGATGTTTTTGCATGTACTGATAGAGAAAGTTCATGACATAGTTAAGATAGTAGCTAAGGTAATCTTCCAAGACCATTCTTTTTCATGAGTGTTTCCTAAACAGGAAAAAAAAAGTTTATCTTATTTAATGTAAATTAAGTATTTACAGTAAGGGAAGCCTCTGAAGCTTCTGGACCTTGGATTGGGCAGAGCCCTGACTTGCTGTTACAGAAGTTGAAGTTAGTTTTGCTTGACTCTAGCTGTAATGCTAAAACAAAGTACTGTGCAGGCTTTCTGGGTGGAACAGAGACTTACTAAAAAGTGACCATCATCAGGCGTCTAGATGTTCTTTCTTGCAGAAAATAAGAACCTCTAAAGGGGCCCATTTCAATCCTCAAGTGAAGTCATAGTTTTGAGATGTTAAGTGTTCAGACCACTTTGACTGTTATCTGCAGTACTTAGGAAAGAACTGTGATAACTGGGCTCAGACCCATTCCTAACTGTTGTTCTTTCAAATTAAAACACTGCTTTCTAGCAATAGAAGAAATTAGTGTTCTATTACCCAGTTTTTATCCAGAGGAAATTAGACAATGCAGATCTATGTTAAGGGCTTTTGGGGTTTATTCCAACTTAAAAATTTACTTAAACAATTTATGAAATCAAATTATATATCAAAACCAGACGTGCCCAATTTTTATAAGCTATACTATAATAGATGAAAATACATGTAAATGAGTCACTTAAGCATCTTTTGTGTAGTGCATTTCAAAATATAAAGATATAATGTGTAAAGTGATAGATCAGGGGATAAAAAACCCTAAGATCCTAAAAACTGTTTTTTGTTTCCCAAGTGGAAAATAAAACAATCAGTGATTAGCATATAAAAATATATTTTTGAGGAGTTCAGCCATGCCAAGGTCGTAATTTTGTTGTATATTAGTAATACTTAATGCTAGTGTACTCTCAAGTGATGTTAATACTTTCAATTCTGGATAACGCTCTACCGTTTTTTACTTTTGTTTAGTCACAGGCATATAATGTAGCAGGGAGTAACAACTATATTATACAACTCTGGGGTAATAGTTTCAATATATAGATGCTGTAGAATCTTGTCCTATGGAGATGAGAATGTAAATTAGACTTTACTTTCACTCTCCTGCTCATGCCAGCAAGGAGGATGGCATGGGCTTTTCTGACTCCTCTTTACTCAGTGTGATTTAGAGCATCTTTTCCAGTCTGCCCTCCTGACCTTTTATGACTGAAGCTGCTCTTTGTTGTGCTGGATACGAGTTACTGGGAGATTTTTTTTTTCAAGTTTGTAGTTCTGTCTGAGCTGCCTGTATGTTTGTAGATAGAAAAGTTGGACTTTGTGTTAATTTTAAGTTGTTTGAGCCTTTTTTTTTCCTATCTTCAAAATCCAGATAATCAGCAAAGCTTTTTTTATTTTGACAAAAAAATCAGTGGAATATAGATTGGCAAGGGCAAAGCTTATTGCAGGTAGTTCTAAAATATAAGCCCTTCCCTTTGAGCAACTAGCAATACAACTAAATCCAAATAATGCATTTTTATATACAGCATTTTTTCTTCACCTCTTCTTCCCAGTTTTTTTTCTTTTGCTCTCACAGCACAATTTGTATGCTCCTTCATCTTTTCCCATTATATAGTTTATTTGAGTAGGGAAATTTAATTGTAATGCCTTCCACACGTGTGTCTTTAGTCATTGACAAATGGATTTTCCTGTCCTGGTGAATCTCAGATATTAATTTTGTTGCCTGTCAGTGTTATAAAAAGGAGGAGAAAATCCAAAGACCAGGCTTCATTCTTAGAACGTTAGCTGTTCACAGTGAATTAGTTTTTAATGTTTTACCCCACTGACTTTCTCCCCTGCTCCCCCCATACCTCCATCAGTGTTTAATGTTGCTGTAGGCCTTAGTCCTCAGATCTTTCTGTGGATGGGCAGCAGATGGCTTACTAGAATGGAACAGGAAGAACAGTGTTATCTCTTTAAATACACTAATAGACTTCGAGAAATAAAAAGTTGCAAGTGTCAAAATTAGGGGACTTCTTTTTTTAACATTTGAAAAACTGTGTCTTTCAGTAGGAATAAACTGAGAAACTAAAAAAAAAAATCAAGCGAACTTATGTTTTCATACTGATTCTTTCATACAGAGCCTTTCATTTTCATTATTTTTCTAAACTATTTAGTTTGATTTTAATTTCTTTTTAATAATAAAGCATTAAGTGTGTGATTAGTAATGTGTCAAGTGTGATGTGCCGGATTACTTTATTATAGGAAAAATACAAGTAAGGTTAGTCAATGCACATCAGGTGTTTCCTTACAAAGGCAAGACAGCTTCTGCTGTCTTGGGAACCCAGACATAGCTGGTTAGAGGTATCCACTGCTGTTTGCAGATGCTTGTCTCAATTTGCCTTTCCTTCTGCATCACAGATAGTTTTTGTCATTTATCCATAGACTGACTGCATCTTATTTGAGGGAACAGAGAATGTGTCTGTGTTTTGGCAAAAGCCTCTGATACATATTTACTTTTTTAATCTGAAAAAAATGTTTAAATACGAATCTGGAAGGATGATGCTACAGTTTTTTCATAGGTATGCAAAATATCTCTTAGGACTGTTTAATTTTGCAAGCCATGATGTGTGTGTAATGATTTTTTTTCACCACGTTTCATTTTTGTTGTAATTACAGAAATTGTGAGGTGTGTTTTAGATCCTTCTGTCTCATAAGCACTTGAATATGATCCAGACTTCTCTGTTAAATTTACCAGAAGTCTGCCTTTCCCTGTGGCTGAGCTAATCGGTCAGTAAAACATGGTACCAAAGCAGTGCAGCATACAATATTTAGACCTGCTTTTCTGTCTTTAGATTGGACTGGTTTAGATGAAGATGAAGATGCACATGTCTGGGAAGACAATTGGGATGATGACAATGTAGAAGATGATTTCTCCAATCAATTAAGGTAATTTTATTTAAACTTACTGTTCTAGAAGACAGGTAAAATACTTAAAATGGAGTTGATTAGTTAATATCTGAATGTTTGAAATCTGCTTAATTTAAAAAAATAAAGATCTAAAATGGAAATAAATGAAAGCTCTACTTTCTGCTTTTATATTTAAAGCCTTTTAGAACCAGACTTAGGGATTACAAGACTCTGAAGTACTGATCAGCATTTCATCTTTTAATAATTCTACTGAAATATGCCTTAGGACATGATGGTGACAGAATTTTGCTCTGTTATGCAAACAATGCAAAGATCGCAGAAAGTTGAGATACAGTTGACACTTTTGTCAATTTAACATGAGTGAATCCTTTTTAAATGACTTTTTTATGTTTGTCTGAAAATTCTGAGTTGTACTGCCAAGATTAATGGCAAGGCAGCCAAGATTGTCCCTTTGTGCTATATGGTGTGCAAAGTATGTTACAGTTTTATGTTTGTACTTGAAAACAGCACTGCTGTTCTTTGTCCAAATGGGCAAATTTTCTGGAGATTAGTGATCTGTATTAAAGTTAAGGTTCTTTCCTGTGTCATGAACATACTGTTTTTGAGCAGCAACAGGAAAGTAATTGTTAATTACATGCTTTAAAAAAAGTAATAGCAATTTGGGTACCTCTAAACCATTTGTTTAATCCTCTTTGTCACTTGTAGTTTCAGTAATCCTTTACTGATGCATAATTATAACTTAAATTGTTTCAAACATTCAGAACAAAGCCAGATTTTATAATTAATCCCTCAGTATGTTGCATGAGGAGCAAACTGTCTGTAATACAGTCTGCTTAAACAGCTCCTGGGTTGATCTCCCTTGTACTCCAGGGAAAACAATTATTTTTGTGTCTTCTGTATAAAAAATCACTGGAATAGTTATTTCATATATGGTTGAAAGGCAGTTAAATGGTAATATTGGAAAACATGTAATGAAACAGACTTTCAAGAAATAGTATAATTCTTGGTAAACACAGTTGATCTAGACAAACTTTCTGTAACTGGCTTTAGTTGCAGCCTGCAGTATTGGTGACTATATAGTGGTTGGCAGTGTTGCCTGGTTGTAGCACGTTTCTTTCATCTCTAGAAAGCAAATGCTGCTGTCCTCCACTTTTAAAGTCCTACTACTAAATGTGCAAACCAGCCCGAAATATTTTTAGAGATTTGTACTTCTGTGTCTAGATACACGTATGCTAAGACTAGGGGATAAAACAGGATGCATCATCGCTGGTGTGTTCAGAGGCAGGTGAGAAGCAGAGTGGTGGCAGGGCAGGAGTGATAACAATTGTGGTTCTTGACTTGCTGTCCTGGCCACAACTAAGGGCAACAAAGCAATCATTTCCCTCAGAATTGTTCACTGCAGGGTGGATTGCACCAAGACATAAAAATTCCAGACTGCGCTATTCTAAAAGCAAAGAAAAAGCTTACAGTTGTTTCAGAAGCACATGCATTTAAGTCAGAGAGAATAGTGAGCTTGCTTGAGTTAAGGAAATCCTGAGAATAATGTATAAGATTCTTGAGAATATGTATGAGAATATTGTGGTTATTCTAATGAGTTTGGAGGAGTTGCAGGTGCATAGGTGCTGCTTTGTGCCATATGGTGGGTCAGAGGGCAGTAACTGTGATTAACACTTGAATTTTCACTGAGAAGTCACTCATAGCGATCTAAGATAAAAAACTGGAGTTCAAGAACTACAGAGTAAGTGAGGTTAAGGTTATTGGTATGAATCAAAAATCAGTATGACATTGCTATTTAAAATGGTTGTAAATTGTGTAGTATATTTCATTTTTTAAAAAATGAAACATCTAACAGTATTGTATATGTGTTTCAATACATTTGTCTCTTTTTTATGCAGAGCTGAATTAGAAAAACATGGATACAAGATGGAAACATCATAGTTTTTGCAGAATATGGAGTGGTTTAACACTGAACTGTGGATAGACTTTATTGAGAAAAGAAGAAAAGATGGAAAATGAGAAGACACAGTTCATTATCTGCTTGGATTTATTATTGTTTTGTATAAAAAATAAAGTTTTTAATCTTAGCCTAGTCATACATTCAGCCTCTACTCACGTGGTACCTTGTATTTTGGTTCTGAAATGTCTTGTATGGTGGAATTCACGGACCTGCCTAGAATGCCACTAATGGTCTGTCAGTGGCTGATGCTCTTTTACTGGCTGCTGTCATGGTAAGCTAAACAGGTGTAGCCAGAATGAAGACTAATTAATGTTGCTGTCACAGGAAATAAAATACTTGTATATTCCAATTAAAATGCAGCAGAGATAGAAAGCAGCATTAGGGAGTGATAAAGCTCGTTTTGCCTCAGTGTTTTATTTCATAATGACTTGGGGTTTTTTTTCTTAGTCATTTCATGTGAGTGCTGGTTTAATAAAACAAACTTCAAAGTGTCTTGCAACAGCAGAAATCCAAACTCTCCAATCTGGTCCTTTCTCAGGACTGTTAAAGAGGAAATTTTTCTGGGGGTGAAAGAAGTTCTGGTCTTGCACTTATTTAAGCCTAGAAATCTCTGCTGAAATTGCCTCCAATTTGCCAGTTACAGCAGTTCATCTGTATCACACAAACATACCTGCTGAGAACGGAAATCAAACTTCCAACTCATTTCATGGAGGCCAACAAAGATTTGCCAGAAAGATATCACAGTAGTGACTGGATTCAATTACTCTCTGAACAAGAAAACAGAAAGTGGAAATTACCACACCTATTACCACTTCCATGAACGCTCCCCAAAGGAGCTCTTAAAGCTGGTGTATGCAAAGACAGAGGGAGATGGCAGCCATGGCTCCAAATTAAATAAGGGTTTTTTTAATAAAGGGGCAACTAGAGTTACATACTCATGGAATTTGAATGAGCTACTTGCTTTTTAGCTGTTCACTAGAGAAACAGAGACTTAATTGTTTCTTAAAGTGAGCTTTCAGAATAGAGGTATAGTTGATGGACATGCAGTTATTTAACCTTGTTAGCTAAATAACTGAGTATCTTATGATATAATGACATTTATTAATGCAAAATGCGAGGAAGTTTCCCCCCCCAAATAATTAGGTGTGCTGTTTTAGTGGAGGCAAGATTCTCTGTGACCCTTACTGCTTTCTGAAGATAGCTGTGTAAAGACTGAGAACTTCCTTGCCATCTGAATGGTTCTGCAAAACTGAATGTTTCAGATGGTGTTGGATGTTCTCAGTTTGTCCAGTTCTGTGCTGCTTGGGAAAAGAAAGGGAGGACTTTTCAAGTAGGCTTGCCCTCGAGTCATTTAAATTGTTCACCTTGAGGTGTGTGGCTCATGCAGCCCACTCCAGTAGCATACAATGTCCTGCAGTTCATACTTTGACACATAACAAATGTAAAGTCTGTGTATTGAGTGGCAAATAGCAATACAAACATCCTCAGGTTAGTGTTGGAAGTTTAGGAAAAAAATATGTTGAGTACATTTCTGGGATTGCTGGTGTTATTAACACAGCAGTACTGGGAAGTTGAGTAACACAACTGACCAAAAGACAATGAAAAAATGTGGAGATGTCTGGTGGAATCTGGATAGGGACAGCTGCTTTCCATTGCAGGACTCTGGAAACCTGACTAAAGCAGCCTTGGCCCATTGATTGTGAGCAGCAGGAGGAAGCCATGCAGATTGAAAAGCACGTTTGCTTCAAGAAGGCTTTGTTTTTGCTGAGCTTCAGTTGTATTAGTATCTTTATCTTTCCCTCATTTTTCACAAAAACAGGATTGGAAGGGAAGCCTAGGCTGAGGTAGTGGCTCCGCTGTATTAACTTGCAGCTGCTGCGTCATGATGTGAAACCCCCAGCTGGAAGAAAAGGAGAGCAATATGCTTTGAAGGTCAGTTTGATGATACAGCCTTGTAATGCTGTCTGCTTAAGAGAATGTATTGCAAAGGAGTAAATAAGTCATACGCGAAGTGCTACAAGAATGTAGCTTACTGCAAATCAAACACTTCGTGGGGGCTGGTGGCCTGTATAATTACCACCGGGGATTTTTTACCACTGAATTTTCCCCCCTCAAGTTTATTGTGTGGTCACATGGTTCATTTTATGCTTTCTATGCATTCTATGCTTTTAAATGTGACTTAGGGACCTTTCTACTTCTGATTTCTTTCTAAAAATTTTAAAACTTGGCTGGTTTTGAGACAAGCTAGAGACTTTTTGCCCATTTTGGTTCACTTTTGACATCTTGACGTGGTTGGCCAGGATGTCACAGTATAATTCACACTGATGTACCTGCTATTCACCTTTGAAAGGAATTAATATTTCCATGTGGTTGTAGATTTGAGTTTTTAAGATTGGCCTTGCTGGGAGAGGTTTCCCTTGGAGGTCGTTCTGGAGGTGTTGTAGTGATCCCTGTTAGCTGAGGAATGTATGAAGTATAGGATATAGGAATACTTTGGGGTTGTGAGAGAGGACACACAGAAGACAAAGATCTCAAAGGAAGATCTGTAGCCTGTCAAGGGTGGGAATGTGTTGAAGAGAGGGAGGTTTGGCAAAGATCTGAGTGGAGAAGAGGTTAGGCTTTCTAGTTAAGAAAGTAGGACAGCACGTGGAGGTGTGTGTGGTGATGGCTGGGTGTGGCCTGCTGGGTAGTCTCTGTTCCCTGTTGTAGGGAGGAGATTTAGGTCGATGTTGTCCTGTGTTTGGGGATCTGTCCTCCTCACTAGCCCATCCCTCAGCCAAACTGTGGAACTCTTGGCCAGTATCCTTACTCTCAGCCATGCCAGGGTATGTGGCACACATCTACAGCTCTCCTCTACATGACGAAGCGGGGGGGTGTTTTGCAGCATAGGGAGGGTTGGCTCGCTGTGACCTAGATGCTGAGGATGTCTCAAGGCAAAGCACCGTTTAGCTAACTTGGAGGAAAGCTCTGGAAGGTTCCTGATTGTCAATGTTTGGCACTCATGCTTTGCCTTGATCCTTAAGAAACCATACATACCTAAGAAGAAATGCAGTCACAGATAAGCACACAAAATTGTGAGCAGTCCAAAGTAAGACTGTTTGGAAGGTCTTCAGTTCAGCTCTTTAGTTTCAGAATAGCCTTTGCTGTTTCCCCCCTGGCCCCTGCCTCCCTCTGCTAGCTTGTGCAACAGCACAAACAGCTTCCCCACATATTTTCTGCTGCTGGGTCACAGTGTGTCCTGTTCCCCTCCTGCTGCATCCCGTCCACGTGGTGCTTCATAGAACGAGTAAATGTGGGTCTCCATAACACAGCAGTGCGGCTGTTTTGCAATTGCTCAAATACCTTTTCCACTGTTCCTGGGAGGGGGAGAAGTGTTTTCCCCTCTTTAAAGTGTACAATTATTTTAAGTGTGAGACCCCAGGACCTCATCGTTCACTGGGTTTGGTAGTATGTAAAATGCTCTGCACGTTCAAATGTTTCTTTAGCCTCAGTTACTGCTGTGCATATTCAGCATTTCTGCCAATCAGGATTTATGGGGTACCAAGTCAGCCACCCAGAAAAGGAGCCACATGCATTACAACCTTTGCAGCATTTGTAAGGAATGAGGCAAGGACTCCACAAGTGGCTACCTTTCCCTGCTAGCTTTTCCTTGAACCTTATTTTTTCTTATGCTGTTTTTTTTTTGAACACTAACAAGGACTAATAAGTCCCCTGAGGGAGGGGTTACATATAAGAAAATATGTGATCATAAAATTAAAGACTATGAGAATGCATATGTATGGGAAAAGGAATTTATATTGCACAGAGTCTCAGTTCCAGCGTTTCCTATCTTTTAACTGTCTGACTTTATAGCACTAATAATAATCTTTTAATGCAGGTTTGATTTTTTTGTTTGCATAATGATACAGCTAAATTTGATTTAATTTCAATGCATGTGGGGAAATAAGAAGATTGATGCCCAGAAAGTTTTTGTGGTGGAATTTTACTAAAGAATAAATGTTACATAACATTTCAAACACAGTGAGATCCTTCAAGATGAAGTGTGTGATATAAATGTAAAATATTTGCAAACTATAATTTAGCAAGCATTTTAAAATCACAGTCAGTATTCCAACCTCTTACATGCGGCGGGTGAGATCCTTTGTCAACTGAGAGCTAAGGGCAGTGAATGTGAGATTCATTAAGTAATTATATAGGAACATTAATTTCAAATTAATTTCAATAGTTGTTTTAGACATTAGCAACCAAATTAGGGGACCAAAGGCAAACAATAATACAGTTTAATACTTTTAATAAATGAAGGCATTTGAAGTGATTTACATAAATCGGATGATAAGTTCTCATTTAATGGGCTTCCAAATGCCCCCGCCTCCCCTTCCCGTTCACCTTCGAGCGCTTCCAGGCTGTGTGTGCTCTGCGTTTACCCAGCTCTCTTGTTACATCGCGCTTTTCTCCAATCCTTCCTACACTGGCTTTGTAATAAGTGGTCAGACTTTCTGGAATTTGTTACCGTGAGCTGGAACCCTTTAAGGCTTCTAAATCTACAGCGCTGGGAGGCATGGGAAGGGAATGGAGCCACTATTGACAAGGCTCCTAGGAAAATAAATGGTGGAGAACAAAAAAAAGCAGATTAGGGTATTGGGGGATGCTTGCCTACAGGCAGGGCAGGGAGATGAAAACCAGCCCATCAGCAAGTGAATGGGTCACATGTAATGGATAATGACCAGCCCTTTTCATCTTTCCTGCCGTGAGCTCAAGGCTCTAAATGAAAAGGAACAGGCACTGGTCTGCATTTACACTGCACCTGATAGAGGCACCCGGGAGGCGAAAGGAGCCCTGCCGATGATCCAGCCACCTCACCTGCCTTGGGTCCCTCCTGCCACGAGTAAAATAAAAGCCCTTCCTTCCCCAGGGAGCTGGTAGTCTGTGAGATGCAAAAGGAAAGGTAGGGCAGCTGGGGAGGGGGGGTGATGGGCTGCGTTTCCCTCCCCCGTGCTATTGGTTTGCAGCGTCCAAATAGGATGTGGTGGAACTGTACAACACAAGCCTCTAACAAAGATTAACAAAAGGAATTGTCCCAGTCACCGGGCTGTTCAGTGGTACTGTCCAGTTGGCAATAATGTTCGAACCCTGTTTTTCAAGACTTGGGTAACAAACTGATGCTATCAGCCACTTCTCCCTCAGGAAAAGCAGTGGGGTGGCTTGGTGGTAACAACATATCCAGAAAACAAAGGTGCAATGATTCTGTTTGTGCTCGGCTCAGTACTGCTTTCTTGCGCTGAAGAGATCTGGTTCAGGCCAGAAATGCACAAAGAAGCATAAGCTCTGGAAGAAGAGTTTAATCAATCTTACTCTGAAGCATTTAAGATGTTGGTTTTCCTCCTCCCCAGGCTGCCTGTTGTGCCCCCTGTGCAGGTGAGCATGGGTTGGCAGAGCTGAGACCTAAGCACATTTTCTTTTTGGCTGGCAGTTAACCGTGGAGGAGGATCTCAGAAAGACATGAGGGCAAAGAGGAAACCATGGCAGCAAGATTAAAAAAACCACCTGTTTTCTTTCTGAAGGTTAAAATGGGAAAGGGTAAAAATGCCTCCTAAGCAGAAAGCAGCGTCTGAGAGGGTATGTGAGCACATCACAGGTTGAATCACTGTAAAGGGCAATTCACTCCAAATTATACGTGTGAAATGGCAAGACCTCTAATGTAACAAGTCACGCAGATGGATTCATTTCAAGACGATTGCTTCAGTGGCCTTTTAGGGTATATTATTTTCTTTTTTTTTTTCCCTGGGGCATATTGAAATTGCAGAGGGTGCTGTGCAAAGTAGACTTTATCTGACAGACACAACCTCAGTTCTCTGGGTGTCCTGCTGCAGGGCCCAGCTCCTGAGCGCTCAGTGCTGCAACCAGAGGTGGCTTTTCAGAGCCAGCTTCCAGCTGCAGCTGATCCCTGGTACCTCAGAAGAGAAATGGGCTGTGCAGAGGTGGCAGCAAGATGGGTACTACTGTGTGTTGCCTAGTGGGAGCCTCAGCTTCGGCCTAGGAATATGATTTTCTCCCAGCCTCTGACTTGACATTTCACGGATGGAGTATTAGCTGCTAAGAAATTTAAGGGATTTCACTAAAATGTGCACTGGATTCTGTTCCTTACTCTGCTAGTCTATGATCACTGTCCATTAGAAGAAAGAGGACACACAATATTGTTTCATTGCCTGTGAGCATGAGTAAGATTACAATGGTACTGTACATCTCTCCCAGGATGTCATTTCTAGGCATTTCTAGGCTGAAGCTTGCCTCATCAGAGCCTGTCTGCTCCCTTTGTAGGTGCTTCCTGTCTGTACCACAAAGAGGGTCTGGCATGGCATAAGCCAGCCTTACAGGAATTATAGCAGTTAAAAAAGTAATTAAGAGTAATAAAACCAATGAGTAGGAATTTGATTGGAACTTGATGGAGCTGCGGAAACTGCATGACTCATCTTAGATAGAATATATATATGTATTACATTTATAAATAGGCTTCTTCATTTTTTTGGTTCCTGTAGACAATTTACCGATTGCTGTTCTTATTTTTCAAAATAACTTTGGTGTTATACAGATATCTAGGGCTTGCAGGTTGTGTTGTTTATTGAGAAAACACACCCTTTAGCAGTAGCCTTCTGTCAGAACAGGCATGCATGGTGCTTTTGCAAACACAGCATCAGGCATGGCCTTCCTGCCCCAAGACTGTTTCAGTGAGACTGAAACAATGCACAGGATACTCTGCAGGAGAGAATGGAGTGGGTTGTGATGGCCATTGGTAAAAGACCACAAATAGTGGGTGTTCGGGGTCAGGCAGAAGAAAGAGGAGTCTCCTGAGTGAAGAGGTTAGGAGGAAGCAAGGGACACTTGTTCTGCTTCAGAGGATAAAATGGACTGGATCCAGGCTGCATCTGAATTGAAAAGGCTGATATGAAATGAGCTCTCTTCCTGACCTGAAGAACAGCATACCTGAAAGGCATAGGGAACTTGGTCAGTTTGTTTAATATAGGAGACAGTTGAATGGTGATTTAATTGCAGTTCTCAAACTCCTTTATGAAGAAAATTGTCCCATAAGGAGATGGGTTTTTTAACCTCACTATAAAGGTAGAGCAAGACTGGGAAACTGGAAGCTCAAATTAGACAAATCTATGTTGCATGTTTTTGCTGCAGGTTGTGAACAGAACCACTGTCACATTTAGTGGTCTGCCCACCATGGAACTGGTAACCAAGATTCTTTTTGATGCTTTTTGGTGGCTGAGACAGAGAGAGACCCAAGGAATCACCACAGGTTTGGTTGTGGTGTATATGAAGCTGTTCCCCAGGCCTCACTGGACTACTGAGTCCTTCTGGGTGTGGAGGCTATGGGTTTCCTTTCCCTCCTCCTTCAGAAGGCTGCAAAGACAGAGATTTAAATGCAAGGTCTTAACGAGATTCAAATTCCTTACAAAGTTTCAAAATACTGAGCAAAGTGTACAAATTCTCAAATATTCAATGTTTCCAAGGAGTTGGAGTCCAGTGGTTGGAGTCCATCCTGTTGGAACCATATTGTGGGCTTCAGCTCTGTGAATTGGGAACATAGAAGTGATTTTTTCCCCTAGGAAGTCATATTAGCAAGAACACTCAGGGAACTTCGTCCTCAGTTTTGCTGAAGGCAGTTCCAGTAGGTGGAAGAGTCGCATGCTGGGTTCACCTTTGCCATTTCCACAAAGATTTTGAAAGCAAGAGAAGAAGTCAGGGAAGAGCCATGGAGCTAACTCAAGAGAGATTCCCCACAGTAAGACTACTGTGCATATTGACAACATAGCACAAAGTTGTCACAGAGCAAAACCATCTTAATATAGTGAAGATGCCACATGCCTGAAGAGCAACTCTGAGAGGTCAGACCAGAGACTCTGTGCCCCGAGGTGTCAGCTGTGAGGAGAGTCTGGCTGGGAGGGGTACACCTACAGCCAAGCTGTCCCTCAGAGGCATGCCACTAGTGCTGCTAGCAGGCAGACACAGGTGTCCTGCTTTGAGTGGGAAAATAGTTGTGGAGAAGCATTTTTGCCTTCATGTGTGGATATCTCCATGATGCAGGCTGGTGACTTTTATAGCTACGATGAGTGAAAAGCAACAGTGATTGTTTGAGGCACTTCAGCGTCAGCTCTGTAGTGAGTACCGTTAATTCTCACTACTGATTGCTCTTACTGAAGCTTCAAGTGATTGGAGAAACTGCCCAATGTTCATGAAAGGAGTTGAACCTCTTTACCTCTGGAAAATCTTGAAAACAAATATATTGATTCCTTTGGGAGGGGATGGAATAAGTCAAATATTGTTTTAGTGAGTTTGAAAAAAGAAAAATATAATTGTAGAGACAGCAATAGAGACGTGAAAATGCAGAAGAGGTAAACCCCTGAACAGCCACTGAACTGAAGAGGGTAAGAAGGATTGAATCCAGGCTGTGACCACTTCAGAGGCAAAGGATCCAGTGTTCCCAGGGAGGTACATGTTGCATCAGGATGAACATTTGTGCCTGCTCCCCATGCCTGACTGCTGTGTTTCACCAGTGCCTGGTATGCAGAGCAGCACTGGGGCCTGGCCTGTGCCTCTCTGTGTCAACATACCTGTTTTAGAAAGTGATGGCAAGCTCCCAGTTGGATGTCCTTTGTGGAGAAACCTTCCCATGGGTAGATACTCCTCCTTCAGGAGGGTGTTCTGGTTTTGCTTGCTTTGAAATGTTGGAAAGAGTTGCTGGTTTTCCAAGGACACCTTGTTGTGCAAGCTATTGCATGTCCCCACCTGGGCACGCCCTGTGGCATTAGCCACAACGTCTCTGGACAGAAATGATTGGTTTTCAGAAAATCTTTAGTTCCTGAAGCCAAGAGTGTCTGCAGAAATGTGTCTTCTTGAGCTACATTCAGATCTGAGATCAGGACAAACACAGAAGAGAGCGGGAGACTACAGGGTTACCGACAAATCCTTATCCAGTGGCAGCTCGTAGCTGGGTGGGCAGAGGTCCCCTTCCACACCCCTACTACCACCCACCAGTGGCAGCTCTGTGCTCTGGGTGCTCTGGGAGTGGCAGCCAGGGCCACCGATGATTTGACAGGCAGGGTCTTTGTCACTTGTCATGCAGAGTTTCATGAGCTCCTGGGTTTATGTTGAGGAAATGGTAATAAATGGAAAATCCATCCCCCTGCCCCTTTTTTTTTTTTTTTTAAATCCCACACCACCTATTTCTTCTATTTTAAGAAATTCACAGTCTGGGACCCTGTTGGTCATTTTTATGTGCTAAAATTTGCTGAATTTATAGCAGCATTGCCCTCTTTCTTTTTCAATCACGCAACACTTAAGTATCTGAAATTTGTGCCTTCTCATAAAAGATGCCTCATTTTCTGCTTTCTTCTGCTTGAAACAGTTTTGCTCAGGTTGCCAGAACTTTCTTTTAATAGGGTTTCAGACCACAGGAGAGCTTTGATCTCCGTGCAACCCAGATGGGTCCTCCATATACTGTTACACCTCCCGTGGAGCCTACATCTTCAAATCTGCCATCTATCCTTCCACTTCCATCATGGATTGTGGTACATGTAATTGCCCACAGATTTTTCATTTCTAGTGTGCAAATTAAGAACTATCCCCTGCTCAGAAATGCAGGAAATTATGGGAAGGGGTGTCAGTCTGGAGGAAGGTGCTCAGAGCTCCAGGACACCAAAGAGTAGAGGGGAACTGCAAGCTCCCCTCAGCTGCCACCTCAGAGGGGGCAAAGGCATTGGGGTGGGGAGAAGAACAGACATTGGCTTCTCAGCAGGGTTCGCATTATGACAACACAGTACACCACTTTCAGTATTCCACTTTACTACTATCACTGTCACTCTTACAATTTGCAAATAAGGAAATTACATGCTATTAATGATCAGAAGCAATTCCTATAAGACTTCCTAATTAAAGTGGTCTTTTATGTTATTGGAGGCCAATGTTCCCTTGCATAGTCACCCATTGCTTCAAGGGCTTTGAAGTTGCATTTCTGTTTCAATTGACATAAAATAGACCAAAGGCAATATTATAGTCACGGGCCTGTGTTTATTTTCATCAGGAGCACATTAGCATTTCAAGGAGGAAGTAAAATCTGCCCAAAAATCACTGGCTGATCACCAGAACAATGCTCAAATAAGATTGTGAAGTCACAAGATGGAAATTCATGCCCCCAGTAATGAGTTGGAAGTTGAGTAAGAGAAAAGGGAATGTCCATAAAACAGGAGGTGTGCAGAGCTGCATTACTATAAGGGCCATTGAATTACATGTATGGTGTTGGGGAGTTGACACTGCTGATTTTGCTGGAAATGCAGCAATTTAAGTAACCTAGTCAAGTGTCATAATTAATTGGAGGTTCATTTCCTCTCTTGGAAAACACGAAGGGTAGTCATTGGTTGCTTAAAACAAATTAACCCTCCCCACAGCAAGGGTGTTTCTTCCTCTTGCCAGGAGAAAACCATTGGCGACCTGCATCCAGGGGGCACAGTGGGCAGCCATTCCATCCTTAAAAAGGGGTGCAATGCACTCACACATGGAGGGACCCCTGTCAGAAGGACACTGGGGCTTTGTGACAGCTTCACCATCCATCAGTGAGCTGCCCTGGATGCCAGAGGGCGATGTGTGCTGGGAAGTGGTGTTGGGTGACGTTACTTTCTTCTTTGCTGCACCTGTGTGTTAAAGAGAAGCCTGAGTGCAGAGGTGTACAGGTTTGCTGCTCACACAGGTGGCAGGCATGGCTGGTGTGAACTCACCTCTTGCTCCTTCCTCCCAGTAATGCTTGCCAAAGTGCAACAAAGTGCAAACACTGTCTGTGGAAAAGTGCATCTTCAGCAAAGGGGACCACCTCTGCAAATGTGCTATTCAAATCACAGACAAGTCCAGTGGTGTTAAACACTTCCCATTTCACAGGTAGAGAGCAAAGCATTACTTCTTTAATGTGTTTTGAAATAACCTTTCTTGGATTAGCCCACACAAGAGATAAGACTATCTCTTAAAGTTTGGCAAAAGGAGTATCTCAGTCCATGGGAAAAGGTTTTGTAATTTTATTTTAAGAAGCACTTGGAAGATAATCAGTTTTATTTTTGAAAGAAATGTAAGCAAAGTTAAAAAGCTGTCATTCTTGTAAATCAGAATTTCTGACCTCCAAACACACAATATGGTCTTCAGTTAGCAGATTTCTGTGGGCTCTGCAGAAGTATTTTCTCCAGGTAGCTCTACTATTGTGCCAACTTAGTGTAATCATTGTAATCAGCCAAACCAATTACAGAGTAGCAACCTACTATAGATATAATATTCTAGGTATATATTAAGGATGTTATGTTAAAATTGGTAAGAGTCCTTCAGCAAGAAGAAAAGCCTTCATCACTATTTTTTTTGTGCTTCATTTCAGTGAAGACTTAAATATAGTAGCATTTATATTTTTCACCTTGGAAAATATTTGTACTCTAAAATAATGCATTAAAGCTTTGAGCTTGAAAACACTAATGCACAAGAGTGACTTTATTTACACATTAGGAATATTTTAGTCAAATGGTCTAATATTTGCAGAACCAGATTCTGAAAAATAATGTACTATTTTTTGTTGTATCACTATTGTTTCAGAAATTAATGGATGCTTTATTTAAATCAGGCATTTAGAGAGAAGCTTTGTAACTTGGCTGTTTTCTGCTATCATATTGTTGGAAGAAACATGTAAATAAAATGTAAGGGAAAGGGAATTGAAAATAGAGGGAATTAAATGAACACACATGAAATGTTCAAGATGTGAGGCACACCTGCTTCAGTCTGAAATGTCCCAGATTCAGAGAAGAGGCAATTTTCAACTTTTTCTCTGACCCAGGATTTAGTAAAACTCTTGATCTGTCTTTTCACAACTAAAAAAAATCCTTTCATCCTTTTGGTCTCCATCAGCCCCAGAGGTTAAATCTTTCCTTTCAGCTCCGATTATCACAGATGTGGCTTTGTATGAGTGGAGACCCCAGGTTTATCCAGGACTGGCCTTTGCATTCAAACTCAAATGCCTTTTCTTCCAAAGCTCGTATAGACCAATTTGTTTAATGCTCTGGATATTAAGTATAGTCATTGCAGAGAGTGGTTGGGACTTTTTAACTAGAAAAGTGAGCAGTCTGTGGTTTCAGCCAGGATGAAAAGAAGAAGCTGAGATAGACAAGCAACACTGCTAGGGGAAACACTGATAATTCTACAGGCAGATATCCATATTTGTTTCTGACAATAATACTTACTAGACCTTTTATTAAAGATCTAAGGTGCTGGTAATGGGAAAACACAACACCTCCCTCCATCAAAATACTTCTTGACTCCTTTAAGATTAGATTTTGACCCCAAAGTTGAGGTACCCTTTTTGCTGTTTCTGTCACCCCTGAGTACCTTGTGTTGTCTTGTGCCACCGTGGTATCTACAGGAGAGGTCCCCAGATGACGACCGGATCTGCAGCACACTTCAGTGGGTGCTGAGTTGGGTGAGCTGTAACTCAGAGCTGATATAGTGCTCTTGGGTGGTTAAGCAGTTTCTGCCATCGTTACTATAATTTACTGGAAGCAAAACAAAACTCTTATTAAAAAAACCAAACAACCATATGGCTAAATAAATTTTATCCTGTCCTGTCACTTCATAGTCACAGTCCACAGTTTCATGCTTGAGCCACCAAGGTGTGGAGACCATCCCTTCTCACACACTCCTGTGGCAATACGTGGACATTTCACTCAGAAGAGCACCAGGGAGTTTCCCAAAAGCAGCAGAGCTGGTTGTGTAGGGGAGCTAGGAGTCGAAATGCCAGTGAGAATGCAATAATGACAGTCACCACCCTCCACCTAAAATAGAACCTCAATTGCACAAACTGTAGTGACACCACAACTATAACTCCTTCCCTGGCCTAAGGTCTTCACAGAAATGGAGAAGGGACAGACAGAGACCCCTGGATGGGGTGTTTTGTGCTCACCAAAATGGGCTATTGCTTTCCTGAGTAAATGCAGTATGGGCTTGTTGAGAAACATATCTGAACTACTTCACCTTCTACATGACAAATGCTTTTCTACTGCATCATGACCCACAGGAACTCAGCATCCCCCTGTGAAGACCTGGACATCTCTCTTTTTTTTTTTTTTTTTTCCTGTTTTGTCTCTCTGCAGTTGTCCAGCTCCACTTTCCGCTACAAACATCCCTGGCTAAAGCTTCATTATACACCTTGTGGTGCATATATAGTCTCTGACTAACAGCTTTCAAAAATGGTATCTCCCTTTTCTTCCTAAATAGACCCCTTTTACACAATAACTACCATGCATTTCTGACTGTGAATATGTAAATAGGTGAAAATGTATCCACTGTCGCAAAGAGTAACATTGCAGCCTTAAACTTCAGATCCATTCAGAATGATTTGCTAACATTTGGTCCTCCAAGTTGAAGTCCCAAAATTGCCTGTCTTGTGCAATTTTCAAACATTCCACTTGCACAGAATGAAGAAAAAATAGCTATTTCCAAGAGAGAGAAAACTCCATTTAACATATTTTACAAAGTACTAAATAGCTTTCATATTTCAGATGAAGAGCAGAGAATATGTCCTCTGTGCTGTACTTACTAAGTACTTGCAATATTGTCTGTTCCAGGTAGTTTCAAAGACACTATAATGTTCTTCATTACTATGATTATTTATCAAAACCCAAATCATGTACCTTTTTATGAGTCAGTGGGGAAAAAATTAATTTCTGTTCCTTTTAATTTCTTGAAGAACTGAAATTATTTCCACTGGAATTATTTTGAAAGAATAAAGCTTTTTCTAGTCTGCTTGTTAAATACAATTGCAACTATAAGGTGCTTTGGGTATCATTCAACAAAAAAACTGAATATCTAACTGTATTCAATTATCCTTAATCTTAGGCCTGGTACTGGCTTCTTTACTCTGGGTCTTTTGTCACATTAGAGTTTTTTATAGACACAGGAGATTATTTTTCCTTATGTAAAGACATTTATGGAGTGTACTTCAGAAAACAGAACTGCTCTTTAATCTAACAGTTGAAGGGTGACTCCCTATAAAGTCTGTTTTCTGCACCATAGTCATGTTTTCACAAAGAAAACCTGATTTACACAAATGCAAACCTGAACTACAGAGGAGAGTAAAGAAAAGGTCCAGTAAGACTTATGCAAGAGAATCTAGGCTCAGTGGGGGGCTGAAGCTGTACAATTATTTATTTCTGATATTTGAGCCAAGGGCTGCCCTTACGGTTTGCAGAAAACTAGCCCACTTACATGGGTAACTGCAGAGCATATACACCATTTTGATTCATACCACATTCTTCCATGAATACTGACGCTTTATCATTGTTTTTTGTTAACAATTGTGGTTACAAACTTTTCTGAGAAAGAACCATGTTTTCTCATGATTGAGAATTCAGAAACCTGGGGCTACCTTGCATTAGGTAATCTTCCTAAATACCCATGATTCCTAAAAACATCTAAATTATTCCTATGCCCTTTAAATTATTAAAATCAAACAAATTTTCCCTCAAAGTAGTTAAAGGTTCCACACCAAGTTTTTGCTATTTTGCAGTTGATTTGCATGTGATGCAGAGTACTTTGGAGTGGGATATAAAGAATTGTCTGGTTTTTTCTGTAGACTTGATGCCTTGGAACCAGGTCAAAATTTGTAGTTAGCAACAACTGATGCTAAAAAACAAGAAAATGTTTATGGCAGAAGGAAAGCAGTCTTTTGAATGGGGGATGCTTAATTTGTGGATATGACATAGTGCAGACTTCCTTGCCATATTTCCAGCATTTTGTCCTGCCCTCTGGGCTTGAACTACCAGGAGAACAATTTGTCTTGTGATGTTTGGCATTTCTGCTGCTGATGCCAGAGTAAACTAAGGAGAGTAAAGGCAAGTGGAAATTAAAAGCCTGCCACATGAGAATCAAAAACTAAGGTTAAACTTTAGATGTCTTTTATTTTAGTTCTTCACTTCTCTGTAATATGACCTCAAATATATGACAGCTACTTCTGAAGGTAGGTATCTGTGGTATTTGCCAAAACATCCAAAATCATACAAACACCTTTAGAGTGAGGTCTGGTCAGAAGAAACATGAATCACTTCGAGCTCTGAGCTGGCGTGGTCGCAGACAGAGCATTTGGCAGCAAAACAACACATCTTGCACTGAGCCAGGCACGTCACCATCTGCAGGTGCCAGCACCTCCCCGCTGCTGAGCCCAGCCCTCCTCCGAGGAGCTGCCACCACAGGCCCTGCCATCAGCAGGAGTGCAGGCTGTGACTGCCAGCATCCCTAGGCATCCCAGCCGTTGTTCCCTGGGGGCAGTGGCTGCCATGCTGGCTGAGACCCAGAACTGATAGAAAACTGACAGAAAATGGACATCTGCAGTTGGGGCAGCAGCAGTTTTCCCTGCTCGGGAGGGAAATCAAAGAGGAATTTTGAGTCACCTGCTCAGTGCTGTCCCATGAACCAGGAGTGGTGGCTGGTGGCTGCAGTGTCAGAAGATGTTGCTGCACAGGTGTGCAGCAGAATAAAAACCTTCAACCCAGAGGAGGTAGGTTAGATGGAATGACTAAGGAATAGTCCTGAACCAAATAAGGAATATTTCAATGATGTTAAAAGACACCTGGAAATAAAAAAAACCCCAACATTACTGATCTACCAATACTGAGTAAGTGCCAGCAAATGCACCAGCTCAGTGAGGAACAATGATGATGATGTGCGTTTTGTGAATGTGAGGATGTCTCATGGTGGAGCAGGAATCTCCAGCACTGTGGCTGGAAAGTCAACAGGACTTTTGTTCCCAGCTTACTGAGCAAACACCAACACAGGGTCTGCACCATGCAGAAAACATCTCCCAGATCAGTTTCCAGCATCTTAGGAAAAGTTCACAGCCAACAGCTCAGAAAAAGCAAATACTTGGGCTGCACTGATGGTAATTTCTCACTCTCTGCTCCCTCCGTGTCAAAATGATTATGCATATTCTTCAGAGTTGATAAAGTTACTCAGCTCCAAAGCCAAAAACATGTGTTGAAAAGCTGAGGTTCATTAAAGGCTCTTTTTTGATTCCAGCCATTTCACACACACTTCCCTTGAGCTGTGGCAAGCTTCCAGCATGGCTGAATTCAAATGTTGCTCTTCTTACAGGCACATGGTTTGCCAAGACTCAGGTTATTCCTTCTCTTTGCACTGTAATGTTTCTTACTGACCACTGCTGTGGAATGAACCTGGTGGCACCAGCTTGGTTGCTGCATGTGAAAAAAATTCTGATCCCTCGGTTCTGGGAGTTTTTACATGTTTTATTTCCATTTATTTGTACATCTCTAAGCATTATTAAATTTTCAAGCAATCATGTTGGTGGTGATAAGTCAGGTAAACTATAAAAATCAATTGGCAAGATTTTCATTTGTAGAGAGTAATTTGTCTCCACTGTAATGCACATATATATTGTCGGGTCAGAAAGAGGAGTCTTTCTGAGAAATCAGAATCACATTTATCAGCTCAGTTTCAGAGTCGTGTTCGCTTGCTTTATTTGCATAACATAGCAAAGAAAATCCAGCTCTCCTGCTGTTTTCTATTTCCTGAGAGCCCCCTTCACCCCTCTCACCAGTCCTCCCTTTGCTAGTCCCACATAAATAGAAAATGGTGTTGGCATATTTCACTATGCACAAAGCTTGTAGCCTTCCCACCCTGACAATTCCCACGTGCAGCCATGGGAGTCTAGATAGATACATCATTGCCAGAAGGGCATTTCTTCCTAAGGGCAAATGCTTGCTGCCTCTATTTCCTGTCTTAGCCATAAACCTGCACAAAAAAAGTCACAGATCACAGAATATTCTGAGTTGAAAGGGATTCACAGAGATCAAGTCCAGCTCTTAAGTGAATGGCCCATACAGGGAGTGAAACTGTGGCCTTGGTGTTTTTAGTACCATGCTCTAACCAGCTGAGCTGAATAGGATGCTTCTCTTTTGCTTTGCCTTCTCAAGGCCCCAGTCTTGGCAAGAGTCACAGGGCAGAGTCTGGTGACATGGAGGACAGTGTTGTGCTGGCTCCTTTTGGGGTCCACCAGTCAGTGGGGCTTTTGGCTCACCTGAAGGATAGCACATGTCTGGGATATTCAATGTTATAACAAAGTGAGACTCCCAGACCATCCATTTAGTGCTGTCCTGTTTTTCTTGCTGCACCTGGAGATTGCTTCTTGGTTTTACTTGGATTGTAACTGGTGTCAGGACTCTGCAGCCATAATATGGCTCTGCTAACTCTACTACTCAGCCATACTATGACTCTTCTAAATATGGTTTGTAAAACCATGCTTAGCTGGAGAGCTGTCCCTCATTTTGTGACAGCAACAGGTTCATCTGACAGTGTCTCCATTGCTGCAACATCTTTTGCATTAAAAATTAGTTTGGAGCAATGAGGCAGGCAGCAGCCACATTGTCATTGGGTACAAGAGAAGCAGAGCAGAAAGGTGAGTGTGACAGAAGAAAGACTGGAGATGCCAAGACACAGCTCTTCACAGATCTTCAGGTATTTTCAGAATATTTTTTCTGGCTTTTATTTTTGGGTGCCTTAAAGAAAAGCTTTTTTCTTGTCTGGGTCTTCTGCTTCTCAATCTCTGGAGTCTGTGCTGCTCCTCCTGTTCCACGACATGTCAAGAAATGCATAAAATATCACAATTACCCTGAGGGTGGCAGTCCCTGGGGAGACCTGACAGCACAGAGACTGTGATCAGATCAGCAGAGACTTTGAGTTATTTTCAGCTAGTTTTAAAGATCATCCAATAATTCCCTTATATATTCTACAGATTCTGATAAAGATTTTTCCTTCTGCAATTTTTTAAGTCAAGAGCAAAAATCACTCCTTATTTTCTCTTGCAAGCAGGAGCAAGAGGACTCTTCATTTCAGTGGTGCAATGGCAAAGTTTGAGTTTAGGGCACCAGGCTTTAGAAGTGGGAGTCCAAAGGAAGTATATCTGGGTTTTTTTTCAGATTCAAAGAGATAAGACCCATTGCCATTGATTTTGAGCTACTTTTAGGTATCCTTTCCCTGGTCTCTTCTTGGCTTCCTTCTTCCACAAGACATTTTCTCTCACCAGACCTACTCTGCTACAGACTGTGAAGCTTTCAGAATCCCTAAAATGCCAATGGAATGATTCTTCTCAGTCCTTGACAAGGAGATTCTATAAAGCATTGGAGCAGGTTTCCCAGGGTGTCTGAGCAGTCTCCATCCCAGGAGAGGTTAAAAATCTGGCTGGGTAAAGCTCTGAGCAACCTCATCTCATCTCAAGCTGACCCTGCTGTGAATTGGAGGCTGGATTGAGACCTGCTGAGATCTCGCTTATCCTAAATTATCCAGTGATCCCATAGGGTGCATCAGGTCAGTATAGTATGGTCTACTTAAAGTTGCACAAAGTTAGAGGTGGTTCTTTACTGGGACCTAAGAAAGAATGCTGAGTAGAAACCCAGAAAAATATCCACCCCTCTCCCTGTGAGAGGTAAGTGATAAATGTGTAGACACAGAGTGTCTCCCTCTTCATCCTGGAATAGTAAACTAATCCACAGACTGGCTGTGTGTGGTTTGAGCACACAGCACTGGCACAGTTTTGGAAGACCCTCCTCTGGCTGTAAGGGTTATCCCACAGAGTGGCACTGCAGGAGAGACAGAGCCCTTCTAGCGTTAACAGCCATGGTGCTGGATATCTGCTGGCACCTTTGTTCTGGCACCTTGGGCACAGCCACACTTTGGGCACCCCGTGTGCCTCCAGCTGCAGGCTGGCAGCGAGGAGTGAGAAACTCAGGCCTCTGCAGCAGGCCGGTCAGGATGAAGCCCTGCAGGATACAGAATACGGGATACAGCTGTGTTGGTATCCTAACCGAGGCTGGAGGGGCAAGGAAAGGGAAACCTAACCCTCAACATTGGCTGTGGGGCTGTTCAGAGTTTTCAGCAATTTCTCAGAGGATATGACTGTGTCAGTAATTTGCCAACATCAAATAGCTACTCTGAGCAGCATGGGCTAAGGATGACAGAGATCTAAACCCTGAGAAGCTTCAGATCTGAATATGGGACATGACACTGAAATTGGTGGTTTGTGTATCTTCTTGTGATTTTTTGCTCCTATATTGCAACTACCACATAGCTGGTATGATTGCTAGCAGAAATAGCAATTTCTGGACTTGTGGATACTCTAATACCAATAGGATGTTTTTCACTGTCTCTATCAGAAAGTGATCAGATATGTAACCAAATTCAGTGTTGCCAATTTTTATATATTTGTTGTAACTGTGAAAAAAAATTGTTCTTCTTACAGCTCCAAATGGCTCTTGCTGTTTCAGAACTGTAACTTTTTGTTTGAATGAAATGTACACTTTTAGTCCTTACAGCTCAAGACAAAAGCTTGAGGGCCAATAACCTGTGCAAAGACACCAGCAAAGCAGATGTGTGATAACCTATGCATTATCTCCTTCTTGCTTCTAATTTTCTTCAAACTGAGGTCAGTACTGCCTTATCACTTACAGGATTTTCTCCAGCTGTTGAACGTGGCTTGGAAATCCATTTTTCTGTTGATGGTGCCTGCATCCCAAGAGCTGTTTGTTACCATAACACATAGCTGAACATTGTCCTATAACTCTGCTGCCAAAGAGAGGGCTTGGGCACACCTGAAGTGTCTCTTTGGCAAAGCCAGCTAGCTTGGATAAAAGGCTGCGGATGCTGATCTGCACTCACCCAGTCAGCTTTGCTGCTTTCCACCCACACACGGTAGGATGGACACAGCAGATCTGAAAAGGGACCTCAGTGTGTGGCCATTCCCCCATCGTTAGGGCTGAATGGAAGTCCTGGGCAAAGCTCTCCACACAAGCACAACCTCATCCTTCCTTCACAGCAGGGAGGTGATATCTGTATTTTCCCCTTTTGGATGCTGTAGCAACTTATTCTGTAGAATTTCCTTTCTTGCACTCAGGAGACCTTTTTAATTCCCTAGCTTAGCACTCCATTATAATTTTGCTGTGGAAGGAGGTGGCAATTTTTGTGTCAGGGCTGCTGGGCACAGAGCAGGATCTGGATGATAAGTACAATAAAATGAAGGTGTCAGATGAACACCTTTGCAGTGCTTTAAGAATTATCTGATATCCTCCTTCCACAAAATGAGGGTGTTTCCTCAGTCCATACTTATTGATCACTCACAGTCACGGACACCCCACTGGCCAGTGAACCGCCCAAGAGATCCCGTGGGCACATGCTCCCAGCAACAGCACTTTAGTGTGTGTTCGTGTGGGCAACTGAGGCAGTTAAATCATCCTGGTTATCATCCCTTTCACTCACCCCCTGCCATGAAAATCCACTGCAATGAAAGGAGAGGTGGGGAGAGGGAAGGGGGAAGGGAAGCTCTTGCAGGAGGTTTCACCTGGATACAGTTGCTATAGGAACCACTCAAGGAGCATCTCAGTACCTCCACTATACAAGAAAATTTGCTTGTCCTTAATAGTGGGGAAAGTGATTTACCCATAGGTATAGGCATTTGGCCCCTGCTGACCCCCAGCAGGACAGGATCTCCTTGGCCAGGGCAGCAGGGACCGCCAGCACTTGCAGCAGAGGAAGGGGCTCCGTTGTTTGATGGAACAGGACATGGAAAGAGTGATGCTCCCTCTGCATCTGCAAATGGCAGTGGTGGGGCTCAGAGCACTGCTGAGGTTAATGGACAGCAGTGGAGGGTCTGCAGCGGACAGGGAGGATGAGAAGAAGCCAAGAGAGAAGGACAGAAATCTGGACTGTTATTGCAAAGGGTTCAGGAATAGAGAAAGTGTATGTAAGCTCTGGAAGAAATTGAGTAGACTAAAAGATGAGAAAAGCAATCAAAGCTGTAGGAGACATGGGTGGCATTAAAGGTGCAAACCTCGGAGAAGCAGCATTAGTGGAAAGTGCCCACCTTGGTATTTGTAGTGTGCACTGGGATCCTAGGATGAAAGACCTAAGTAGAAAGAGCAATACTGTGTCTTTTAATATAATTTTGATAGCTTTGGCAGTAGCTATTAGTTTCAGTCCTTGAAATCTCATCTTGATGAAAACTGCAGTGGTGGCTCCATGTCATTACCCTGCTGCCAGGTGTACATTTGTACTTGATGGTGTGGTACAAGTGCAGAGATTGCAGCTGCTGGAGCAGGGGCTTATCAGCTCTATATTAGGGCAGCTCTTGACCCTTGGTTAGCGGGGAGCAGTTCATTGGCAGCCAGGAATAGACCACAGACAACAAGTTAATGACCCTTTCCCACCAGTTCAACAGGAAATGTAACTGCAAATTTGACATTGTTGGCAGAGCCTATGTCAGAGGAGAACGGCACTAATCACTGCAGAGCAGTGAGGGGAGGCTGCAAGGCAGGGAAAAGATTAAACCAAATTACATGAAGGATGCCCAAGTTCAGCAATGCACTTGACTAGCTGCCTAATTTTAAACCATAGCTAGCACAAAGTATGAGCCAATTTGGAGTGATCATAGAAGGAACAATCTAAGGAAGCAGTGTTGCTTAGCAGGAGCTCAAATGAGCAGAAGAAAAGCAGAGGCAAACTTTAAAATGGCTTGGAGTAGGCGGCAAGTAGGTGAGCAGAGGTCAGGTGAAGAAGTGCAACATGACAGAGGAGGAAAGTGGCAGCAATAGGAGTGAATTATAAGCTATTATCATAAATGACAAATGGATTATGGTAAATCATCTTGATGGCCTATTTGTAGGCTGCAAATCAACAAGGGTTGGAACCTATTTACCATGAGATGCACTTTAACTTCACAAATTAATGATATAACCCTAAACAACTTCTGCTAAATGCACCACTTCACAAAATTACACAATTTAGGTAAGGAAACCTGAATTTCTTATGTCAAGTAATATAAATACAATATTTATATAATTGTATTTTTTCAAATATATGAATTTTTAAAAAAAACCCACTACACACATAAATTGAGCAAATGAAATGTTTATAGACTTTGTGCTATAAACATGTGCTGTTTGTGCACTGACAACAGGACCTGGACTGAAAGTATCTTTCCTGTAGTCAGCTCTGCAACGGCTTGCATCATAAAGCTCCTGACCTCAGCAATTACATATGTTTCTAGATAGGTATTTGTGCATACTTTCTTTCAAAAATAGCCTGCCACTACTGCCCATGCTTTATGCCTAATCTCATAAAAGGCAAAAAGAAGAGCATTTGGTAAAAGCCAGGACACAATCATACACCAGCAGTTGACATGCACAGGACTACTTCAAGTGGTGGTCAATTTAAGAATACTGGCAGTGGTGATCTGTTTACAGCTGTCCTCTATACAGGCTACAGGTTTCCAAAAAGTACTGTTTGTGGTCAGTGGATTCATTGGTTTGGGCTTGGAGCTCTCTGAAAACTGGGACAACCATTTCTTCTGTGACATGGATGAGTGATACACGCATCTAACAATCAGGCCTCACAACCAATCTCCCAAATATCAAGGAGAGGACAACAGATTTTAAATACCTGTAACTCATGAAGGGCAGGAGTCAATCAACAAAACACAATCACTGTATGGGCTTCTGCAGCAGGAGGATGTGATAAAAGTCGTGGAAGAGAAAAAGTGGAGAAAGGCATTTATGTTGCCAACATTCAATCTAAAGAACTAGGCTGAGCTCTGGGTAAGGATGACAAAGACCAGTTGAAAAGTTCTACTGCTATGTCTCAGGGCAAAGTATATGTTGCAAGGGGGAAAGGTTGTCATAGGAGACAACTCCAGCCAAAGCACCAAATTTATTTTAAATCTCACCAGTAGGGAAGGTGCTCTTTTCACTGGAACTGCAGGGATTGGAGGCAGGAAGAGACAATGAAAACATCACATCTATTTCAGTATGGAAGTGCTCCTGACAGCCAGGAGGAAGATGGTGGGATTCAGGAACTGGAGGAGAGGCTACTGGCAAGAGGGGTGCTGCTGCTGCTGCCCCTACACGTGGTCCCTGAACACTCTCCAGCCTGAGCAGACTGGCAAGAGAGCTGATCCTCTGCCAGACAGGGATTGCCTTCCACAGGCTTCTGGGAAGAGCTCCATTGAATTAAGACTCCTCCTCTGCTCTGCTAATGAACTGTTGACCTGATTTCTCCTCCAGGAGATCTGTTCTCCCTTTATTTTTATCATCCTCTCTTCTGGTTATTCTGGATGTGTTTTATATCCATACAAATTTGGATATCATAACATCCCAGGGACTTGGTGATGGAAGGGAGCTCTGCAGAATGACTGCACACTGCATAGAACAAGCATTTCTGTGTTTTCTAGTTCACTAGTTCCCCTTATTAAAAAATTTATAGTTTTCTTTTTCTGGTTTATTTTCTGAGACAAGAGGCTTTCCCACTGTAATTTCTCTCACACATACATTCTTCTATTACCTCCTTTTCTTGTGGCTCCACTTTTTGTCTCTTATTGAAAATTGACCCCGTTTTTTCATTCTCTCTTCAGAGAAGAGTTTTGACAGCCTGGCTCCACAGCTGTCTCTTGGCTGGCAGGGTCCCCTTCTCTTCTGAGTTGGGAGGAAGAAGAGCTCTGCCCAGCTTTGCAGATGGGGCTCCTCTACTTCTTTTAACTGAGACTCTGTATGACTGAGTGTGCTGTTCCCTGCACAGCAAAGCACTCGTTTGCTTTTGGGCTCTTGGCTGCACATTAGGCTGAAGTCTTCCTCACGCTGTCAGTGATGGTGTCCATCTCCCTCTCTCCAGTCGCTAAATTTGGTGCAAACACTGTAGGATCTAAGAGTCACTGTGTCTGCCTTCCTCCCAGCCCAGTGTGTGATATTTTGCCTCTCTGTTGTAAAGCAATATTTTTTATTACTAGCATTGCAATCTTGCTGGCTTCCCCATGCATAAAAAATTATTATTATTATTGCCAGGGTTGAGTGGCATAATAGTATCCAACACATTGCCCCACAGTATTTTTACCCTCAGATGTGAATTCCCAGCTCCACTGAAGTCCTAACAGATTTCAACATATTTTCAGAATTTTGTTCCTTGTAATATTTATAACATCACTTCAAAACTCACAGCAGCCCAGCGAAATAGATTTAGTGAAATTCCAGTCATTCAAATGAACTAAGATTGGCATGAAATCAGTGCTAAATACTAAGAGATCATGTCAGAAATATTCAGCATTTCTAGGTTACATTGCACTAGATTCCATGGCATCTTGAACATTTCAAAGTTTTGTGGTGTTAACAGAGTGGACCACAACTTTGACTGGTTCTGTTTTTCTTTTATCACTGGGAGTAAAGCCACATAAATAACAATAGATCCAAGCCATTTATACCTGTAAAATAAAAATGAAGCTGAAATCTTTTCTTCCCATGAAATCTAACAGAGAAAAATTACCCTGATTGGCAAAAGATTTTTCAGTCTTTTCATCAAGTGAAACCTATCTCTTGAGGCTAAGATTGGAGACACTTTTTTTTTTTTTTTTTTTGAAGGAGCCTGTCCAGCTAGAGATTTTTGACAGGCTTGAAACACTGCAGCAACCTTCAATTTAGAGAAATTATTTCCAGTAGGGAAAGTGGCTGGTCATGTGCAGGACTCAAATTAGGACCAACAACAACAACACCCCCCACCCCCAGAAATCAGGATGCATAACACCATTCAGGCTTGGCTTAGCTCTGAGGCTGATTTGTGTTTCAGCAGCAGCTGTTCAAATAAGGAGCTGCCCTGAGGAAAGATCTGTACAAATGACTGGGCAGGTTAAGGGGTTGGGTTTTGGTTTTTTCTTTTTTTTTTTTTTTTTCAGTTCTTTGCCTCTCACCTAAAACCCTGAAAAAACTAGTTGCCCTTGTGGTGGATAATTATAATAATTATTGGAAAACAACTGAAGTGTGATCAGGCAGGTAGGGTGGTAATTGAAATATTGACAGGTGGTTGCTTTGTGCCAAACAGGAGTTTTTAAGATCAGCCACACTTCGAAGGACTCCCAGCTATGATGCTTATGATAAACACTTTAATTAACAGTGTTATAGATTTTACTGCAGAATCTACAGAAAGACCACAGCAAGACTCACTAGAAAAAGCTCTGAACCTCATACAAATAATCTTCTGTTAAGGAATGCTTTGGTACATATATTTTTATATCAGTTTTTCCTGATTGTTCCACCTTTTAATTTACATCGATGATGTGTTTAAAAGAAAAAAGTTTGTCTGTCTTCTCTGATAACCACATATAATTGACACATGATGTTATCCCAAAACATCATTGACACGTGATATTATCATAATTGGGTGATACTAAGGTAATCACATCATGGAGCCACAAGTAGGAAGGGCACAATTTATTCCCAGACAGCTATGCCAATGCTAAGGGGATGACTGATTTGTAAGGATTCCGTTTATTTGGGTTTCTGTTTATTCTGGGTTTATTTGGGACCCAGAGAGCAGATGTTGTGAATTACTGAGAAACTAACAATATTTAAAAGTATATTTTTGTTGAAGTATTGCTTTTAACAGAATAAAGAGGAGTGAGGCCAAGACAGTAAGAAATACATATTCCTGAAAACCTTCTGGTAGGAAAAGTACTTCCTGAAAGGATATCCTGAAAGCTAAATTTGAACTTCTTCCTGAAGAAGTCCTTCTTTATTAAAGGTCATTTTGTCAACTATTGTCCAAAAGCTGTACAGAAGATTTAAACATCCAATCTTGCAAAAGCTTCCACAAAAGTAACTTTTCCTGAAGCATGAGATCTGAGACAGAAACTGTCCATCATTTTGGACCCTATAAATGGTGTATGCACCTGTCTGTCTCCTGGTGAAATGGGATCAATTCCTCTGCCAGCAGAGAACACATCCCAAAAAAACCCCAATGATCAGGTGTCATAAATGACCAAAATGTGAAGGATGGGGCAGGGAACTGTAGTTCAATTTGCATAGGTAAGTGGCTTACATATACACAGTGGTTGAGCCTCCTGCATCAGCTGAAACTCCTTTGTTGTTGCAATTGATATTTCTGAGAGAGCTGATTACTTGTAATTTAAGGATAGTGATCTTCACTAAACATTGTGAGTAATTGAATTCTCCCTTTAACTGTCAGCATAACTTCTACCATCTCCACAATTAAGTAGGCTATTCAGAATGCTATTTAGGTAGCATTTATAGGTTCATTTCTAATGTTTTCATATGAACTGTTAACAAATTGCAGTATCCTGCTAAAACTTAGGGAACAGCAAGAAAAGCTGTTTCCTGCTGCAGTTTCCCTGGCTGGTTTCCCTGAATGTCTCTGGCATACCAAAGGGGTACTGATAATGCACCTTATTCCACTCCTCTCCCGTTTTTGCTTCATTTGTGCCTGAGGTTGCTCACTTCCTACATCCATCAAGTGTGGAGGCTGGTAAGCCCACTAAACCATGGCCCATTGTGGTCCCTTGGAGGGACAGACCCTAAGTTGAAGACTAGTCCCTTAGTTAGGGTGACAGAAAGGCTTCTCCCAGGATACCTTGTGACATTGTGCAAATGTACCCCAGTTCTGCCTCCCCGGTTGGCCCACTGGCCTCCCTGCCCCTTTCCTCCCCTATATGTTTATGTTCCGGAGGGTTCTCCCATCCTTGTTCCCCCATCAGCCCTTATTCCTTGGTCACTCCTCCCCTGTTGTCCCATTGGCCTTCATACCCTGGCCCCTCCTATGTACTACCCCCAGGCCCTCAGATCATTGGCCCTGATGCTCTCTCTGCCCCTCGCCTACCCAGTATATAACCCTGGACTCTCCCATTGCTCTGGGTCTTTGTCCCTGGACCCTTCCAGTGTGTGGATGGGTGTTGAGGTCCGCTGCTGTGTAGGCATCGACCTCCGCCACTAATAAACACTGCTGGGAACCCATACGAAGAGCCCTCCTGCCTCCGTAGCCGTATTTCCACCGGCTGCGCGTGCGAGAATGGTGTGCCTTCTCTGCCCGACTGGAGCGCCTCCCCCTGGGAGTCACTTACAGGAAGGTTGCGGTGTTGAGCAACCTGCACCCGCACCACAACAATCAAGGACCGCATTTACCAGGGCATATTGTTTGCTGCTGCAACTTGGTACCTCACGGTCTGTTTCAAGGAAGGCACATCAGCTGTGGGTCTGAGCAGTTAATGCAATTTAAATGTACCCTCTGACTCCTCATGTAGGTGACTTGTGCACTGCCAAGGTCCCTGGGAAATGGATGGGAGAGAAAAGCCATCCCTGTGATTTCTCTGCTCTTTCTTCTCACGACTTATCATGCAAAGTCAGAGCATGAGTGAAGGTTAACCTTGGGGGTCGCGAGGACTTTGGATGAGGGACAAAAGAGGAAAAAAGGGGCTTGTATCCCTACATCAGTTTCCCATAGCCCCTTCTGCAGAGGTGACTAATGAGATTTTTTAGATATTTAAAATATTCCCTGGCAAACATAGTGTTAGGCAAAGGAAAGTCTGTAAATTTCAAATAAATTCAAGGGAAACTTTCAGCACCCCTATGGCCATAATATTGGGAGGGAAAAATTCAGAAAAGCCAAATCTGATGGGGCTTCCCCTCTGTAAAACCCTTTGACTTTCTGAAATAAAATGTAACTTTGAATTTTTAATTAATAGCACTGATTATTTTTCTCATATGGATAAAAATAGCTGCCCATGGCTTCACAAACAACGCACTTTGGGTGGATTAAAATTCTCTGGATCTCAGTTACATTTGCATTACATCATTACAAGATGAATTAGGAAAGAAAAAGGAATTTAAAAAATTCTGCAAATCCTGTTTGTAGTTGGCACAGCAGGTTCCTTGTGCATTCTGGTGTGTGAATGACAGGACAGACATGTTTTGTACCATGTCACAGGGACTGCAGGTTGTGGGACCTGATATGGGAGACACCGCACCAGCCCACAGCCCTGTCCTCCTCACAACATGGTCAGCTGCATGGCCAAACCTCTTCATGAGCCTCTTCCTGGGCCTGGCAAGCTGGAGCAGATTTGCCTTGTCAGTACCTAAGGCTTTCTCCTGTATATAATTCCATCATCCAATGTCTTGTTTTCTCATTCTTCCTTCCATCCTTCTCACAAGTACTTGACTGGAAGAGCACATGGGAAAACAGGCTGAGTCTGCTAATGCTCATTCAGTCTCTTCAGTTTGCTCTTCTTAGCTGTTTTGGCTGCTAGTCTCTATAAAGCACATCCTCAGGAAAATCAGTAATGTAGAGCACTAAGACAGACCAATGTTTCAAAGCTGGGCAGTGTCTCCAGAGGGGCTTTTGGTTACATTTATTCCAACTCATAACTAGTTTTTAGAGGGGCTGCCACTTTGATTTTGAGTTGCAAAAGCACGTAAGTGTTCAAGGACAGGTTGGATAAGGTTTTGAGCCACGTGATCTAGTGGGTGGAACAAATCATATCACTGTGTAACTGGATCATAAGACATAAAACTGCATAGTACCTGAACCTATCAAGATGTTGTGAGCTCTAACTTCCCATTTAAAATGCACAGGAAAGAATCCAGAATTATGGAAAGAAATGAAAGGTTTTCAAATAATATACATTGGAGAAGACAAGGATTCAGAAATATCATCTTTTTACTGATTAGATTTTCTGAAGAAAGTTAAATGTGTCATAAAATGAATACAATAGAGATACCCAGAAAAAAAGGAGCAATACTAAACAGAGCTCCTTGTGTCCACTTTGGAGGGTGTTCCTTCAAGCTGCAGTGATTATTTAGAGCTGAGTCCAACCTGAAGATTGGACATCTGGATATAGAAGGTAGCCTTTTTTTGCAGAGGTAGAAGAGTAGGAGACTCATAACTACTTTGTAAATGTTATATTTTTATGATCATGTGGATTCTTCTTTTTTGTCTACTTACCTACCTACCTGACTACCTATGTAGCTACCTATTTAATACACAAGTCTGTACTTAATAAAAAGATAGGATGTTGATTGAAATAATTTCACTGTTTATTTGAACAGCACTAACAGTGATTTTCTTTTTAACAAGCAGCTCACAGCCTGACAGTAGATACAGAAAGCCCTGATCTAAACAGGGGTAAGAACGACAAATACCCCAGTTTATAGCACATGACCTGGAATGCACCATGTTAGCCTTGCTGGAGGGGGAAGGATACAGGGGCATGAGGACAGGGGAAGGCAAGCCTTTCCTTTGCCTATCCTCCTGCCCTTGAATCCAGTAAACCAGTATCTGACTGTTTTTTTCTTAATTTTCCCATTCTTAACAACTGGGCTAAATCCCATTGCCTGCGGCCATCTAACAGTGTTTTCTTCAGCACCTTATTAATACAGCAGGGATCAGAGCATCATGATGAGCACTTTTAAAAATGAGCACAGAAAATGACTCATGATCCTGCCAGATTTTGACTCTGTTGGCCCACACCTGTTGGTCAGTAGCCCACTGGCTTTGTTTCTCACTTTGTGGAATAGCCTTTCTGGTCTTTGTGTAAATGTCTGATTCACTGATGTCGCAGGAGCTGCTGAAAAATGCATTCTCTGTACCTAGAAAGAACCTGTATAAATATTCTCAATAAATAAATAACAGTTGTCATTTTCAAAATATGACAATCTCCAGTTGCCTGTGCTTAAATTGAATGACATGTCATTTATCCTAATAGATGTGAATACATGTATAGTATGTGTGAGTGAGTCACCTAATTCTTATTCACCTCAGCCTTGGTCTCAGCTGGGGGCAAGTGCCTCTAACAGGGTTTGGATGGATCAAATCACAAGCAGAAAAATCTTGGTCAATTATAGATGCCTAAGGCTAAAAGGGACGAGTCTTTTTCTCTTCGTTTTTTTACCTCCTAATCTCACCAAGCAGAGGATGCCCCTCCTATCCACAGGTTTACTAAAGGAGCGAGTCAATCTCTGATCTATGGAACTTCTGGGAATATCTCTTCTCCCTGTAATTTAACGTGACTCAATTCTCCATCCTGATAATACAAGTGGTGAGAAAAGCTTCTAATCCTATTGGCATACCCTCTTGTCAGCACCTCTTTATTTCACTGCTTTAGAGGCTCAACATGTTTTCATTTACAATAAGCACTAAGATAACTACAGGTGCCCTCTCTAAAAGCAAGGTTAACTCACCTGAGATTAATTCTTTTATTGCAAACAAAAGCAATGCATGAGCAGGAAATACAATTAATACAGGTACTTCCCTGAAACTTAGCAAATGCCATTTGTCTTGAAATGACATAAATCCCCATTACATAAACAGGCCCCAGAGGCTTGATTTGTATTATTTCTGGAGAGGAAGGATTTAAGCAAAAGGTAAATGAAATGGTGATGGTGGGAGAAAGAAATCCTTATACTTAAAAGGTATTTGTTTGACAGTAAAACTACTAGTGTGCTATTTTGTGATTGTATTTAAAAATACGCAAATGCTTGAACAGAGACAAAAAATCCCAGTCTAGATGGGATTTGCAAGGTAACTGATTTTTGCTGATGATGTGTAATATCCTGTGTATTTGCAATACAGCATTCAAGCATTTAGTCTGACACACAAATCTCCTAATTATTTACTGTTTGGTTATAATGTCAGGTCCTTCTGGACATTGCCAGATGCTGAGTATCTTGGGTCTCCATGGCAGCTGAACGATGCTCCTTCCCAGCTCTCTCAAGGAGGGTCTTGCAGGGTCCAGCCCAAGCTCTTGCTCCTGCTCCCTTTGCACCACCAGGAGTGCAGCTCCAGACCTTCTGGAAGCAGGGATCAGGGTCAGGTCCATGGAACTGCCTCTATACCCACTATCTCCAAGTTTACTGCTGTCCCCAAGGATTCTGCAGCCCAGGGTATCTGGTGAGTGCATGCTGCTGTCATAGAGCTGCACGTTAGGTTGTCTCCTGGGTACCCCAGATGTTTAGTTTGTGCTTGACGCTGGGGTACCATGTTCTAAAACAAACTAGAAATATGCCAACAAGGAAGTAGACAGGGAAGGCAGCACAGGAGATTCTGCTGCTGAGATATTCCGTTCTCTTTCCTCCTCTATTACTGACTTATACTGAGCAACCTCAGAAAACAACCTTACCTCTCCAAGACTCTTCATGCCCCTTTCCTCTGCTGATTTTGTCTAGCTAGTCTTTCACTCCAGGTAGACCACAGGGCCAGGTTTTTAGATTGAACAGCTATTGTGCTCTGGACAACAATCTCTATTACACAATTTTCTGAGAACTGTGTGTTGCTTTCCTGAGACCATGTACATCTCTTCCCTTTGCAATTACCAGTATGAGCTCTTGGTGCTTACAAACAGGTAGGAGGAAGGTATAAGGCTGTCATCATAGCTGTTTATACTCTAAAAGGCCACTTCAAAACAGAACTTAGATAATAATTTCTCTTACCCATTTCCTTTATAATTCACATATAACTACCTAAAAAACAGACTCCAAAATTACCTAAAACAAATAAACAACCAAAACTGGGAGAAAGAAATTGTAATACTTAATAGGATCATCAGACAAACAATTGCAATTATGTTGACAAGTATAATATAGCGGTTTAGATATTTGGCTGTATCATCACCAAATCCAGTATGCCTCTTTCTTCACCCAAATGCTGTGCTTTGTCTAATAAGTGCTCCTGAACCTCAGTTTTTAACAACTGAGGCTCTGATTTTTGCAACCTGTCCTGCTTGTTTGGATTTCTGCAGCCCTGTGGAAACTACTGCCCTCAGGTTAACTATGACCCAACCAGGTGTCAACCTGCAGAAAGCCAATTGCATCATCTGGGCCAAAGCTGAAACACCAGGTTGGACTGCTGTCTTTTTTCTTACCTGTATTCTTGTAAGCCAATAACTTCCAGTATCAAGACATCAAAAGCATAAGAGTTTATTACTTCCCCCCACACCTCTCCAGGCTTGAACCCATTGCACATCTCAAATGTCCTTCATTGTCCATTGGACCTTAAGGTGTCAGAAAAATCCTGGATCAATCCCTTACTCCTGAAAATTCAAGATTTATTCAGACAGCTACAACAACATTTAGCAATCCCAGTCTGCAGTCACTACCTTCATCAGGAATGACAAGTTGACATGGTTGTATGCTCAATTAAACCTTCTCTTCCTTTTTAAACAAATGCATTAGGCTTCTAAATTATGTGCAAGTTTTTTTGTACACTTTGACTACATTAAACTTCAGATGCCAAACTTTGGTTGCAAACCTTAACTTGGTCATTTGGAGAAGAAAGATTTAACACAGCTTTTTTATTGACAGATATTTAAGTAAAATTAAAATTGCTTTAGAGCTTTTTCAATTTTCTAGAAAACATGCAGCTTCCCCAGAAAACAATTCTTAAATGTGTGAGGTATAAAACAAACTATGAAAGCCCTACTTTCTAGAAGTCCCAAGAACAAGCAATTCCAGCTGACAATGGAGATGGATAACCATTACGTGAGAATCTAGCCCTAATGCTCCAAAAAACCTGCTTTGAAAACTTAATAAATTACTCAACTCTATACTTGGATGGCAAGAGTGGTATTTTCACTTTATTGCTCCTTTCTTACCCATGAACAAGCTCTTTCCTTTATGTAAAGCCCCACTGGGGTCAGCAAAGGATTTGCATCTAAAAATAGAGGTGTAATAATTTGCAAAAATTATATTCTGGACTGGCTCACTGGCCTGTGAATGTAAATATCCTTTTGGGAAAATCAACCATTTTTATAAGAAAAGCTATTTCTACTGCAAGTCTCAGGATTTCTGTTGTCTGGTAAATGAAAGAAAGCTTAACCCAGCAGAAGCAGCAAGGTTCTCCTAGTACTATTCGCCTTGTCTAGGGTATTGATAACTCTTTCTTTAACAGAAAGAAGAGTCAAGCAAGCATCTCTCTCTCCAAAAATAATTTCTAATTTTCTCTTAAGTGGGTAGGGCACTTGTTTCCAAGGAAAAGCAATAGACAGCCTACCTGCATGGGTAGCTGCAGAGGGACACGTCATGTCCATTGCCTCCTCCATGGGTTGGTGGTTTCACCTTGCCACCTTGCCTCTGAAGTTGGAGATTCCAAACTCTTGTCTGCTTCATGAAGCTGTTTTACTTTCTAAAGGTCACAGTTTGCTGTAATTCAGGAGGTCATTGAGAGGCGTTTGTGTCCAGGATACCAAATACTGAAAGGGAAAGGCTGATGTAAGAATAGCACAGGGCTGAAGTGCTTTAGGTGCATTGGCCTTCACTGTTGGAATCAGTCACATTCCTTGTCTTCCCACCCCACCTGAGAAGAGAAACCAAACCACTTCTCTCATGGGCATTGCATTGGTCTAAGAGGGAAGGTGCACTGTTCAATATTGATTTGACATATCCATCTCTTTGATGACTCAAAAAAAATTTCTTCAAAGGGAACAATAAGGAGTCATCCCAGCCTGTCCCAATCATTCTTCAGTAGCTGTTAATATGATTTGCAGCCACTGGCTTTAAACAATGTACAGAGGGTCAGAGAAAATGAGGATTTGTCTGTAGTACATTAAGTTTTCAGTTTTCTCCTCCTATGAATTATCCTCCAAACTTTGGACTTACAAGAGATTGCAGTAAAAGAACTTTCCCTTCAGATAGCATAGGAACAGAAGTGTCTTGCAAGGCCATGCTTTTCATTATGGCCAGAGGGCAAGACCTTCAAGACCATGCAGCAGAAACATAAACTTTTCACCAACCTTACAAAGATCTGTGGTGAGCCAAATGCAGAGCAACAGTGTTCTTCTCCTGCCATAAGTGAGAGAAAAGACTCTGTCCCCTAAATGGAAGAGCAGAGGGCTGCTCGGGGTTGGGTCCAGAGGAACCTCTTGACCCAAAGGATGATACTGGAGAAGAATGTGGGACCCACCACAAGGCATGTGTGCAGATAAAATGTTTTAGTAGCTAAAGACCAACTAAATCTTAAATATAATCTTACACACATACACTCACCGACTTCAAAAGTCCCTGAGGAAAGCGAAAACAATCCTCTATCAAAGTGTTCTTATAATAGACCTGGGAATGTATTTTTGCAGGCTTTTCCTGCAATCTCTAAAAGACTCACAGAGATCTGGGCAAGGAATCGAAAAGACATATGTCTCTGAGACCCCCAGACTTACAGGAAGTTTTAGTGCCTTTGAATGTAATATGACCAAAATGATTATAATATTTTATATATCAATGTTTTGATTAGAAGGGTTTGCAACTGAAATAAGCAATGTGATGTGTATTCTTATCCCAAAATTTTGTGTGGGCTTTAGATAATTTAAAGTTGGAAGATTTACATTCTAGAAACACAAGAATTTAACAATGCCATATTTAGGGAGCACTGCATTAGTTGGAATAGATCTGGAAGATAAGAACATTATTTCAGTTTGGACACTGAAAGAGGACTGCAAATTCTTCTGGGGTGCAGAGGGGGGAGACTGCATGGCCCGAATGAAACCCTGACAGACCAACAGTGACTGAAAAGATGGAGAGCCAGAAGAAAACAGGGCTGTGCACAAGACTTTCAATAAGTGTGTCTGCTGATATCAAAACAAGTTCAATAATTGCTAAGGAGGGAGTGGAAGTAGCAGATATTTGAAGCAGGACAGGTCATGTGCCATAAGCTTGGGCCTGATGGAATAGAGTAAAGGCAGAGGAAAACAAGGAGTTAGAGAAGTAAAAAAACCTTGTGGTTTTCTCTGGATTACCATTCTGCAGCTTAGATATGATAAATATGTATGTCTTAGGCATGATATGAAACTTATCTACTAACTGTTCATGAAGAAATTAGACTGAGAGGCACTATTATGTCAATAAAAAATACACTTTGCATCCTCAAAAATGTTTTGTTATTTCTGGGTATGATTTTCTGATGTGCCTGATCCCCAGCTAGTATTGCTCTCAGTCAAGTGAACTTCACTGTAAAAGTTTGATGGCTTTGAAAATCACACCTAATAACCTCTCAGAAGTTACAAGTGAAGTTGCTTTAAATCTAGGGAAATGCAGTATGTGCAATATAAATTGTCAGGATTAGATATAAACACTTTACATGCAGATAGAGAGACACAAATGCTCATTTGCAAACAGACAGAGCCACAACCGGGTGCTATTGCTATTGAGCTGCTATGGTGGATTTGGCATTCTTATTGCATTCTTGCTTCCAAGTCCAATTGTTCTCACAATTGTTGTTCTGATTATTTATCAGAGCACAAAATAGTATTGTTCTCCATATTGCGGTACAAAGAGATGTTTTTCATGCAGGAGATAAACACATTTTCTTCCTTTTAAACTCTGTCTTCTCCCCTTCACTCTGTCTATAAGCCAAAATGTATATTGGAAAGGTGTTTTTGCCCCTATTCTTCTAGTTTAAAAATCATCGGTGGTGCCAGACCTTCTACCCTGATCTGTCTCCTATGCCAACATCACTTCATACACTGCACAAGCAGAAAATACATGGCAGTCTCCTGCTGGGGATTTTTCCAGCATGGCAGACTTTCTGAGTGTGCAGAAGGAACCTGACCAGTGCCCATTGCATTTTCCCTGCTGCCTCCAGCATGGGAGCAGGATGTAGCAGGGAGCAGCCTGTTCCAGGCCACAGCTTGGGTGAGCTGCAGCTTGCTAGAGCTGTGGGGAAGCAGAAGGCCAGGCTTCTTCCCAGACTCTCTGGTTTCAACAGGCCTTTCTAACAATGCCTTCGGCCTGCCCTTAAATAAGTTGAGAATTTAGAAGCTGAATGCTGTCCCTGTAAAACTCTATTTTACATGGGTGATGCATCCAGGTAAGAGCTACTGCCAAATTTCCAGTGTCTTCTGTGAATGACACCAAAGTGATAGATGTCACATGAAAGAAAAGATAACTAGAATGTGCCCTATATTCAGAGCATGCAGAGAAAATGTGAAGAGAGATAGTAGCTAGCTTGCACTATTTTCATAATTATAAGTAAATAGGCTTTTAGCATCAGCAAAGCCCCCATAATCTAATACTAGTAATCTAATCAAAGGCCTTGTGAAAAACAGATTCTATATCCATATGATGATGTGATGTCCTATAAAATGATGATAGATGTTCCTAGCTGACATTGGTAACTAGGAGAGAAAACCAGGTTTACTGTTTGCATTATTAAACCCAGGTCTGTCCACAGAACCCCGGAGTTCCAGTTGTTAAGTCTGCAGATTGGTTGGATGGAGATATTTAAAACAGGAAATAAAAAGGCATTATAATCTTGAATAGAATAGAATAGACTATTTCAGTAGGAAGGGATCTATGATGATCATCTGTTTCAACTACCTGACCCCTTCAGGGTTGATCAAACCTTAAAACCTATCATTAAGGTCATTATCCAAATGCATCTTTAGTGCTAACAGGCTTGAGGCATCGATTGCTTTTCTAGAAAGCCTTTTCCAGCATTTGACCACGTTTTTTCCAAAGCCTTTAAAGCACAGTTGCTGAAAGCCTATGCCGACAGAAACAACCCATCTCCCATCTATTTTCTCAGTAACAGGCAGTATCAGCAAAAAATTTTGTACCATAGCCAGCAGAAATCAATCCTGCCTAGCACATGAGAAGCAAGCTAAGACTGACAGAAATAAAGGACCAGCACCTCAAATGTTATCGTAATCTTTCATTGCAAGGATAGGATACCTTTTGACAAAGTATTCTGAAAAATAAATATGTTTTAAATCTCAAAGGTTTAAAGACAAGACACATTTTGTATACACTTCTCTCTCATACAGCAGGCGGGTTTTGTACTACTTCATGCATTGTTTGAAGATGCCAGACACTACAGTGATATGTAACTGGGAAACTATTAACAAATTACCTCCACAGAGATTTCAAAAAATTGCAATAACATATTGAAACAAAAATGAAAAATTAATTATGGGACTAACAGACTGTATTGGGTTTGGGTGGCAAGGTTTTGGTGGCAGGAGGCGATAGGGGTATCTTCTGCGAGAAGCTGCCAGAAGCATCCCCTGTGTCTGATGGAGCCAAAGGCTGCCATCTCCAAGACAGTCTGACCACTGTGGTGGTGCCTCAGGGATAATGTATTTAAGAAGGGGGAAAACAGCTGGACAACAGCAGGCAAAGAGAGAAGTGAGAATATGTGAGAGGAACAGCCCTGCAGACATCCAGGTCAGTGCAGAAGGGGAAGCAGGAGCAGCTCCAGGCACTGGAGCTCAGATTGCCCTGCAGCCCGTGGTGCAGCTCACAGTGAGGCAGGTGTTCCCCTGCAGCCCATGGAGATCCACAGTGGAGCAGAGATCCACCTGCAGACTGTGGAGGGCCCCATGCCAGAGCAGATGGATGCCCAGAGGAGGCTGTGACCTTGTGGGAAGCCCATGCTGGTGCAGGCTCCTGGCAGGACCTGAGGCCCCAAGGAGAGAGGAGCCCACACTGGAGCTGGTGTGCTGTCAGGAGCTGTGACCCTGCGGGGACCTACCCTGGAACAGTCTGTTCCTGATGGACTGCACCCTGTGGGAGGGACCCCATGCTGGAGCAGTTCATGAAGAACTAAAATGCATAAAAAGGAATCATGTTGAAGAAGGTCATGGAGGACTGTCTCCCATGGGAGGATTCCCATGCTGGAGCAAGGGAGAAGTGTGAGGAGAAAGGAGAGGTGGATACAGTGTGTGATGAACTGACCTCAACCCCCATTCTTTATCTCCCCTGTGCCACAGGGGAGGAAAAGGTACAGAATTTGGGAGTATAGTGAAGACTGGGAAGAAGGGACATGTGGAGAAAGGTGTGTTAAGATTTTATTTTATTTCTCATTATCCTACTCTGATTAGATTGGTAATAAATTAAACTTATTTCCCCAAATCAAGCCTGTTTTGCCCATGACCTCACTCATTAACTGCTGAGTGATCTCTCCCTGCACTTATCTCTACCCATGAGCCTTTCATTATATTTTCTCTCCTCTGTCCTGCTGAAGAGGGGAGTGATAGAGTGGCTTTGGTGGGCAGCTGGTGTCCAGAGAGGGTCAACCCACCACACAGACTTACCTCAAAATCAACTGGGGTTCAGATTAAGGAAGGGTGGATTTCATCTATGGGAAGTACATATGAAAGAACTTCTGGTCTTGCTTCCTTTGAGTACAGAGTACACATTTGGAGGTACCGAATATTTCAGTGTTTGTGTTAAATCCTCTTCACTTCTTTATTTTATAGCCACAGTCCTTCTATTTTCCATTTGCTCAAAAAAAAAAAAAAAAAGAAACTTTGCGTTTAAGAAGAAATTCCTGCTATCCGGCACCATGCAATTAGCATATATGAATAGGAAATGAGTTCCTGCTGCTCTGGACCATTGTTAATCCATATTGATGGGCTAGAAAACATGACATCAACTGCATCAACTGTAAAAATCCAAGAACATTCCTTAAAATATTCAAATGCTGTACCTGGTCCTGCATTCACTCTGCATCTCAAATCCTCATTGACTTTGTGGGTGCCTGGAATGCAGGAGGAATGCAGGATTAGGTACACAGGCTATGTGTGGTATGCCTACCTTGACAGCAAAAGCAGTTTTTGATTCTGTCTGAAATTCTCTGAGACATATACTCGGGTCAAAGGAACTGTACAAAAAATACACACAAATTTCGTACAGCTGCTATTTGTTCTGGGCCAGATGCCACCACGAGCTCGTTGGGGCTGTGTTTAGCTGCTGCTGAAGTGGTACATGCACACTGCACCGTGCAGTGCTAGAGAACTGTGGAGCTAACCACCTTTTGAACTCCCTTACTAGACCCACACCTGCTTGTTCTTTAGTCTCTCTTATTTTTTACAACTTTTATGCAAACTGGTAGCATGTAAAATTTCTCTTTAGTGTAATGATGGGAGAAAAACATCATCATGATGATGGTTGAGACACTGAGCAATTTTGTATTTTTAGGGAAGTTCTCAAGAATTTGTGGTGTAGAAGTGCTCTGGGAGTTGCTGAGTAAAAAAGACTTGGAGACATCTCAAGTGATGTATGTTACAGCTGCCCTAAGGTTGATCTTAAAGGTAGCCAAAACCAAAACTGGCCCCTATGGCAACAGAGATGAAGTAAAGATGCCACAATCACGTTCAGTTTCACCATCCTTCCTCTTTTTTCGTCCTCTCTGTGCAGAGAGAAGTGTCCCCTTCCAATCCAACAAACGGTATCTTTATATCTTTGCCTCCATTAAACAAAAGCACATAGAAATACCCTAATCCATACAGAGATGTACTTCTGAGTTAAGATCTGTCTGTTGGAGAATATCTGAGTATTCCTAGAGTCTCCAAAGAACTGTATCTACCTACTTAATATCAGCCCACCCATGGTGTGGGCTGGCTCAAAGACTTTCTCTCAAAGCCCATTTACTTAAATTGTAGTTCATAAATCGTTGGCCTTATCGAATTTAATGACATCTTCTGGACCATCATTATTGATAAGAAAAGTGTGTGAGTCATTTCTCTCCCAACAAATAAAGGTTCAAAAGTTTCAAGCACCAGCTAGACCTTTACTTTTCAGACCAATCTTTCTACCCCCAAAAGTCAAAGCCATTAGTCCATTTTAGAATTTGCAGGCTGTGAAATGTCATTCTAAAAAGAATAACATTTTTTGAGATATTGGAGTACAAAAGCTGCCTTATAAAGGTATCACAGTACCATTGATAACAGCTTTGGCAAAGACCTTTCAGGTCACTTAGTCCAAACCCCAGCAAGGAACAGTTATGCTAACCTTTTGTACAAGCCTTTTTTTGACCACCTCAAAACTGATGCAACTCCAGGACTGAAGGCTTGGTTCCAGCATCAATTCCCTTCTCCTGTAATCCCCTAAAATTCACTCTTTCTTTCCTTGGAGTTAGGCTTCCAGTCTCTCTCTCTCTCTCTCTCTCTCTCTCTCTTTTTTTTTTTTTTTTTTTTTTTAACTTCAGCAGCACAAAATGTTTCTTTTCAGAATGCTTGTCAATTTTCACCTTAGATGAGTTGGTCTAGTTTGGAATCTGTGAATTAATGGGTCTCTCAATTTTTATTGGGGCTGTTTTTACTCTTTTAATTCTGCTGGGCTTAAACTTTTTAAGCTGACACTTTCCTGCATCTAAGTGATTTCTTTGAGGGTACAGAACTTAAGCTGAAGGATCCAACAGTTTCCAAAATCAACAATAGGAAGAAACATGATGTTAAGATATTTGGGTGGTGTTTTTTGGCAGAGGGATCTTAAAATACAGGAGGGACAGCATTCTGTAAAAAAAATATGCTTTTTTAATGGAAAAGAAACCTGTTCATCATAGTATTGTGTTCTATAAAAGCTGAAAATAGTAGGTTGGGACAGACATCAACATGGTCCATCTAAAGAACTGCCACCCTTTGGGCAATATATCCTGACTGGGAAATGCTGCAGAAGAAATGCTGGATCCAGGAAGAAACTAAGCTTGGTAGTTCTCACTTCTTGGGATACTAAACTAAGTCTCAAATAACTCTGATGCAGAACAATAAAAAGAAAACATCAAAGAATTTCAAGGGGAACAAGAAAATCTTTAACTAGGATCTTCATTTTTAATGGACTTTTCTTGTGTAGTCTAGTGAATAAAGCACAGTAATTGCAAATCCTCACTGGATTATACTTTCTGAACAATTACTTAGTTTGCTGTAATCACCACATAATCAATCAACTAATTCATACTGAATTTCGTCTGAAAGTTCAGAAGAATCAATTTTGTCGTGATATTTCAGTGTTTCTTCTTATACATCAGCCATTAAGCGGAGAAACATCAAGTTTAATCCTACCTGAAGGACAGGACAGAGAGGTCAGTGGGTCTGTGAGCAGCAGGATTCAGAGCCCCTCATGCAGAGGATGCCATGCCCCCAGAGTTGGGGTCACCTCCCAGTCCTCCTCTGCCAGACCCTGTGCCCCGTTTCCCCCCTCCCTCCAGGCAGGTGGGCAGGCAGAGGCAGGCTGGTGCTGTTGGCTTTCAGCTGCCTATTTCCTCGTTGCTATGACAACCCACCAGCAAGTACATCAAGAGCTACATCATCAAACCTCACAGAGCCAGTGACAGGAGGTGCGTGTCACACGAGCCTTTGGCTGGGACTCTGTGTGGTGGCAATTGTGTCCCTCTGCCCCCCGTGGCGGGGCAATAACACACATCACCCTGCTCAAAGCCAGCCTGTCAGCATGTGGCAGATGCAGTAGCTGGCTCCTTGTGCTCCCGAGTGCAGACAATAAAATGTCTTCACGAAGTTATGTTTTCTACCCTCCCTATCTAAACTTGGGATGAAGCCTATGTAAAATGAGTATTTCCTTTTAATCCTTGCTCTTTCCCTGGGCTAGCATACTCTTGTTTCCTGTGTATTACCATCAGTGTCTTTCCTGTTTTCAAAACACATCTGAAATTGAATTATTGTTTCAAACTCTTACCAAGTTTCTGTCTAAATGAGGTATCTTTATTAGATATTGTATTCTCTGCTTTGTGCACTAGGCTGTGAAAGCATAGCCTACCTCTGTTTCTCAGTATAATAAAAGATCAAAGCATCACAGAAGCTGTGTGACATAGTGTATTTTCCTGCAGTATATGTTATTAATTTTGTTTTTGTTAGCAAAGCTGTGTCATTTCAGCTCAGGAGAGGAAGGCATAGTTTCTCCCTCCATGCAAGTAGGTGGCAAGGCTGCCATTGGTATATTAGACAATGGGGGAGTTTATCCCACCCAACCTTAGGGAAAAACTGGGGAAATGAAAGCCTCTGTAGTCATTGCCAGATATCAACTCCTAATTTTAGCCACTCAACGGTGTTTCTGAAGGTAGATGATTGCTTTGAAAGGTCATTGTGATGTTTCCTCAGCCTTTCAAAAGCAATGTATTATTTTTAACTTGGGGCATTTTACCATCTTCTTGAACACCAACCTGCCTGGATTTCTCCCTTATTATGACTCCTACACTGGAAACATTTTCTTCTCTCATTATTTGAAAAGCAGAAGTTCCAAAGCTATATAAATAATTCATGAGAAAGCATGCCTGCCATGTGTGGGAATAAATTGCATGCAAGAGGAAGAGTTCAGGGGGTATAAAAATTGAAACAAACGAGTGTAGAAGATGCTAAAACCAGGCTGGATTAGTGGCTAATTTCTACCAGGCCAATAAAATGCAACAGAGGAAAAAAACAGAGAAAATGGTCTTGAAGTAACCTGGAAGCAATTTGGGGCCAGGACAGCATGTTACATGTGTGTACAACATCTGAGTACATGCTCTGTGTAGAGAAGGAGTGTAAACTGTTGTCTATATATGAACCATAATATGGCTAACCACACTCATATTCACTACTAATGAAAACCAGCAATTTGTGCCTTTTACCTCCCTCACAGTAAAGGGGATCATGCGAGAGGGTGCTGAGAGATGTTCTCATTTCAAAAATTAAAAATAAAATAAATCTTAAAAAAAAAAGCTACTTTGAAAAAAAAAAGGTTGGGTTTTTTTTAAACAAAAGCTGCCTTGATTTGAGTGCATTTTGACTGACTCAGCATGCAGGAAACTTTACAGAGATGTCAGCCTTTGGAATAGGTGTTTTCTCTTTCTTTGTCCATTGATGCTACTAGAAGAAAAAGAGTTGAGATATGAGTATTCAGTCACTTCTAAAGCTGAGGAGAGGGCTCCGCGCTTTGTTTTGAGATTGGGCTGAGGTGTGGGTGATGCAGTTCTTTCCTGACTAATTTCTTAATACATTCACTTCAAGAAAAAAAATGTCAAAAGCCATAATTTGCAAAGTGTGTTTTGGATGCCGGGATTCTTGGCTTAAAGATACCAGTCCCTTTTGCCTTTACCATGAACATTTTTGGCACAAGAACAGTGGGATATCTCCGTGCAATGATGTGGACATCCAGCCCAACAAGTTGGAAGCTGCACTTGGAAGGTGAGTGACTGCTTAAGAGAAGGCTCTGTGTGACACTCCAATCCCTCCCTAGGACTAATTGCGTGACTCAGGACAGTGAGAAAACTCTGCAGAGTTTGGGCAGCAGAGGTTGCTATCTGAGTTTCTTGACCTGGTAAGCTGGGATACATTTGAGGTCTTACAGTTTGTGATTAGGAATCTGCAGAATGGATTATGCGTGTTTCCCAGGGCCTTTTTAATGTGAAGTACTGAAACAAGGTTGGGAGCTGCCAGGTACTGCCAGGCTATCAACAGGACAGTCTCAAAAGGAGGCTCAAGTTGTATCTGGGAGAGGCACAGGTTTTTCCTGCCTCCCTTTCCTTTACCTACCAGCTTCACCCTGTGTTGAGGAGATACTTCTTGAATCCTTCAGAGGGTCTAGGCCCCAGCAGAACTCCCCCACTCGATGAAGGAGCATTGAGCCCTTGACACCTCTAAATGGGATGGAGAGCCAGTTCCTATTCCTCAGGACAGCCCTTGGTATGGGGCTTGTCCCACAAGTATGTCGTGGCCAGTCACTCACAACATCAACTGAATTAGGCCCTCACAGGACCTAGGTGAAGAGAAAAATGAATTCTGTCTGGAGCAGCAGTGGAGTGCCAAGGGGTGCAAGCTGAGAAGGAAATGTGAGGTCCACGGATTAGAGAAGAGGTGTTCAAGCCAGAGAGAGGTGTTTTGGTTAATACCTGCCTGGGCTCCCACTACAGCCCGAGGAGATAACTGGGATAAAGCATGCCAGACAGACACCCATTTTCCTTCCACTGACTATTGCCATTGCTTAGACAACCTTCTTCAATGATACGTGACTTCTGGTTACTTCTAGATGGCTAAAATTAAAGCAACAGTATCCTCTTCTGAGTACCTGAAAGCAAAAGTAAAGAAGGGAGGGACTGAGGCATCCCTCACCTGTTCTAGGAGTTAAGTGGCCACTAGAAATAGGCTTTTTTGTCTCACAGGATTTGCTTTAAGCAAATAAGCCTATCCTGGCTGACTCTTGTTTCAAGCAAGGCTGTTGTATTCACTTCCTGATACCAGGCCAGAATATGTAAGGCAAAGTGAACATTGAAAATTTGGTCCACTGAGCTTTAAAAGAACAAGGGGTCTTAAAGAGCTCATGGACCCAAGTGCAGAGGCATGTGGAATGCATTGGTAAGATGAGCTTAGCATATTCCTGTTTTTGGTACATACATCACCTTTGACATGGCTTGACAAAAACATGTCTTCTAAAACAGGCATGCTCCTTCTCCTCAGCTCATAGAGATACAGAAACTGAAATCATATTTTATGAATGGAAAATGAAATTATCCAGAAATTACAGTGATAAATGTAGCTTTAGAAAATCTTAATTCACTTCAGTCGAGTGATTAACTTCTGCCACTCCACAGTGCTCAGCTATTGCAAAGTCATTTGGTGACATTAAACAATTAAACTTTAGACCTGGGAATAATTTTGCAAATCCTTATAGAACCATAAAGTTCATTATTGTTTCACATGCTTGCAATGAAATACAGTGCACAACTCCAGCTGTTTGCTCTAGCATAAAGCCAGCCTCTGGACAGAAAATGATAAGCTCTGGGCAAACTACCAACTCCATCAGTCCAGCTCTCCCAAATGGATGTTCTCGGCAGGGCAGAGACTTTATTTGTTTCTCATAGCGAAAAGTTCCTGCAAAATAGTTCCTACTGTAATAGTCTGACCATAATGATAACAGTGGGCAGCAGTGGTCAGAAACAATCCTGGTGTGAATGGGCTCTGCTGGGGCCAGCTCTGCTGCTGGCGAGCACAGGTTTCCCAGGTGGTGGTTTAGAGGCTTCAGTTCACCTCACCTGGCATTCAAAGCACTGGAAATAGAGGCATTTTGACTTCTCTTCACTTCAGCCTGGTGCCTTTCTTTGTGTCATTATTCCACCACAACAGGAACATTTTCATTGTAAATAGCCCTATTTCTGAGGAAGAAAACTGGGGCCCTTTAGGAAGAAAATTGTTGTTTTACTGAAAACACATGTGAAATGTCATGATTTCTCATTTTTTCACCACCAAATTACCATTTTGTGTGACACACAACAAAACCAGAACATATGTATGGGTGTGAAAATGGGTAATAACACAGCAGAAAATATGTAGTGAATGTTCACAGTGATTTTTCAAGACCCTGCTCTTTTTAACAGCTCTAGTACACATTAAACTAATAAGCAATATGTATTTGATTTCCATAACGTCCTTGTTGACAGCAAAGGCAGCTAATTAGTGTAATTGATATTTGTATTTACTTGGCTGTTCTCTTGTGCAATTTTGGAGAACGGCTGCTCATGCTTGTTATCCAAGTGCTGGGTGTAGGGACCAACCATGACAGTGGCATTAGGTGTTTTAGGGCTGGGCATGGACCCCAGGAGGATTCACTGAGCCTGCAAAGCCCTGGTTTGTCACTGCCACTATCATGACAAGCTGAGGCTTCATGGGCTCACCAAAATCTCCCAGAATTCACCTCAGCCACCATCCCCACATGGCCCTACTTCATTCCTGTGGCCACAGTCCAGGGGCTACAGTTTGGAAAATAATTCTTGAAGGCTGGAAATGCTCATTTCCAAACAGAAGCTTAATTTCTTTTTTTTCAGGTTCTGCCTACCAAATGTTATTTATAATAAGCTGCAAGACTACAGAGGTGATACTGGCACGGCAACGAATCGCTGCATGACAGTACTACTTACTGTAGCAAGAAACAGCTTTTCTCTGTGACCGCATTTCTAATTGGGCTGTAAGAAATAGCATTAGAGCAGTGGTGTATGAGAAGAATCATATTTGTATGAGGCTCATGGCTTGCTGTGGCTCATCCAGATACCACTTTACAACTTCAGTCATCAAATCAGCAGAACCACAACAGGCTCTGGTACAAGCCAAAGGGGAAAGTGCCATTGTAAAACTGAATACAGCTGCTTCCATAATAGGACTAATTGCATATTGCCTCGCAGAGCTAAATGAGTAGCGAAAACAGTTATAAAACCAACAGACAGTGAAACATGACTCACCAAGCAATTGCTGCCAGTTCGGCAAATTCTCATTGGCCCCAGTTCAACAGCCCACACCTGCATTTTCTGAATAGTAAATATATAATAAGGCATAATTACTAGAAAAATACGCAGCACTCCAAATGTGACAACACGCTACTTGTTTATTGGGATAGTGAATAGTATATAATAAGTTTGACCCAAAGTACTTCTGAGCCACCTGGGGTCACAATGCAGAGAGGAGACAGACAGCACAATCCTGAACCCTGTAATGCATGAGAGGTTATCTGTAACATAGCTGATGGCTGCTTCCAACTGACACTCTGAAGTGATACAAACCTCCCCGTGCTACTAAATCAAAGGAGAGTAAATAGGAAGAAAACATAAACAATAATCACTGTTTAAAAAAAACACAGATATTTATAGCCTGGCTTAAAAATTCAAGCTGCAATCACTTGGGATGTCTCAGCTGACTTTACTCACAGTAACAGCTCCCTCAATAAAAAGCAGATGTAGAAAGTGAACTTCATCTGTTTCTTCTGTTTATGGTCCCATTCTCCTCTCACTTTCCAGGGGGGGTTTGTGACTGTGCTGCCCACAGCTCTGCACAAGAGGTAGAAATCAGGCCCAGGGAGTGAAGTGTGCTCCCTCACATATGTGGTGAGCTCTCTCCACTGCAGACCTTAGAGCTGATGCTGACTGCCAAAGATAAACCCCTGCTCAGGCTCTGAGGATGGCAGTACTTGGGCACTGCTCCAGGCTCAGCAGTGACTCCCAGTTTGAACTGTGATTTTGAAGGACATGGATATGTTTGGGTCTTGCTTTCCCTCTCTCCCATGAAATTCCTTCCTCACTGATTTCTGCAGAACGTAGGTGGCAAATCTTCAGTTTTCCTCCATCTTTATCAGACAAAAGACATTGCAATGCTCCAAGTGCCTTTTCAAAGTCTGTTTTTACACCTGTCTCTGGACATAACTGGGGAACAACTCTGGAACAGGCACATTAACATTCCTTGCCTCACCTCCAGGGCAGCAGCTATTACTGAAAAAGAAATTCAGACATCTAAATTCATTTTGCATTTCTACTAGTGTTTCTACATGTAGTTGACAGAAATTATTTCTGTCCTACAGCTCAGCTTTCAGAGGTGCTGGAATCTCTGTCCTGAGCCACTTCAGACTCAAGAGTAGTGTGACCGTGATCAGGTCATTTGATGTCTCAAGTAATTTGATGAGCAGATAGCTGGACTAGCCTCACATGGAGAGGAAAAATTTAATTTGGGTGCCTTGAAGAAACAACTCTCCTGCTTTCAACATTCTGATATGGCATCTCTGCCTCAAACTAACCTGCATTATTCTGTTTCTCACTCTCATGAGCACTACACTTGAAACTTTTCCTTAAGCAGACAAAAATCCACACCATTTCAAGGTTATTCCCTTTAGCAGAAAGGAAGAGGAGCTTTTCCTGTGCTTCCAGGACAACTGAAATGGTTGACTGTTAGCAGAGACAGTAGAGCAAGCAACCACATCACTGGGTTCTGCATCTCCAAAAAAGCCACTCACTGTGCAGCTCCTTCCTTTCCCTTGTAATGCCTCTCATTGCATTCCTTGTGGACAGCAACAGAAGGTGTAGGTGGGGTGTGCCTTAAGCTGCACAGGGTTGGTGCTGCTTCATGAGCTTGAGGACCATCTGGAATCAGGGAGTTTCATTACCTGACAGGGCACAGGATATTTTGCAGTACACCACATTTCTGCCATGACTTCAAAAAAAAATGTAATTTGTTTCAGTTGTGTACAAATCAAAAGCAGGTATAATCAAAGGCTCTGTGTCTTCCACAAGACAATACTGACCTGCATAAAGGTGCATCGTCATATACCCGGGCTTCCCAAGCATTTCTTTCCTTTCTATCCAAAAATTTTGTCTTGGCAGAATTTTAGAATTTCTAAATTCTAAAATTGTCCATGTTTACCGGGGATTTCCAGGCATCTGGGAATCTTATTAACTGGCAGCCACACTGAACTACATTTACTGTGCATGCATTGACCTGTACGCAGCCTGGAAATGCCATACAGGGATAAGATACATTATTCCTGCATGCAATAAAGCAGCTGATTAGAACAAGGGGGGATCTATTAGTGACACAACAGGGCCAGGATTTCACTCCACATTTTGATAAAACATTTTAGGAAATAGGATTTTGCTCATGATAGTTTAATTTGAAGGAATGCTGCCTATAGTATCTTTTTACTTCTAGAGATCCTGGTTCAAATTTATGTTGTGGGACTATAGATCTTGCTCTGATCTCACCGCCCTAAACTGGATTTTAATTTCCATACATGCAATTTTCAGGGACATAGTCCTGCCCTGGAGAGCTCAAATTAGAGCAAGAAGAGATTTTATAGTTCAAGACTGAAATGCATCAGGAGAACCATATAGAGAGGTGCTTGCCTCAAGTTTTGTGCTGTCAAGTAGCAGTAGCCTCACACACAGAAAAATTTTCTTAGATCTGAGTTAAAACTGTTACTATCAGGAAGAAAAAAAGAAGAATGAAAGGGAAGGGAAAGAGTGCTTCAAGTTCATGCTTCAAGTTCTCCCTTGGTTTAAGACACTGAGAAGTAGCTAAAGCATTAGTGTAGGTCAGCCACGAGCCAAATCCAGCTAAGATGTTAAGCCATTTGTGTGCTGAAGGGGAAAAATTAGAATGCAGAGGAGAAACATTTATCTTGTTGTGTAAATTGAATCTGCACATCTTAAACTTTAAAAATTTCTTGTTCAAAGTCAGTTTTCTTCCTGCTTTGTGTGCATACGTCTGTGTGTGGGGCGCTCGCACAGATTTAAAGCCACTTTTCTCTGGTGTACTTTTAAGAGCTTAAGTGTAAAACATTATGCAAGCAAGTATTTCTGTGAAGCATTTTAAGATATTTAGACAGCCTTGTTATCGGCTTCTTGTTGGCAGGCTTGTTGGTACTGCTTAAAACCCAGTGCCAGCCAGCACTAACAAACAACCTTTTATTCCTCCACCACATCAGTTCCTTAGAGCTGAGGATTTCTACTCATATGGCAATATTTTAGCAAGTTGTTGAGTTTTACTTCAGTGCAACTTCAGCAACCAAAGAACTGCACTTTTTCAAAGTTTCAGAGGAATGGAATAAATTTAGGTTAAGTAACGATGATTGTTCTAGGCAAAGATTTCCTTCATTTAATCTTCCCATAACCAAAAAATGCAAGCAGAATTACCACTCATTTAAAAGAAAACTAATGAATTTCCAAAGGAAATTAGAGAATCAGTCCTAAAGCATTTGGATTAGGGAATCTAATTCTGCAGCCTCTTCGCATATGAAGCAAAAAGCAGAGTGGATGAGAGCCACATGCTATGTAGTTCCTCAGCCTGGCAGATTTATTTTTCATTCCTCTTCTCTCTGGCCAGAACTTCTGTTTCATTCTCTGCACCCTTCTTGCTCCAGTAAAGTTGTTTTTGTCTAAGTTCCCTAGGGTTGTTGTAAATCCAGACCTGTATTTAAGCTTCTGCAGAGGTCTGAACTTTGGACTTCCTGTGCCAGGACTTGGCCTTACCTTCAGAAATGAACTGAATGCTCAGTCACCAGCAGGTGAGTCCTGGGTGCACCTTGAATGAGAATACAAGTCTGCTTTGCTGCTGAAAGAGACAATTGCATGCCTGCAAAACACACTGCCTAGCACAGGGAACTTCATCTTTCAAAAATTTCCCCATCCTCTTTTAATTTGGAAGCACTCCCAAGGAAAATCAACAAACCGAGACCAGATGTATCTTCTCTGGCAGTACTGGGGGGCTGCCCAAGTTCTGAAATTGCCATATTTTTAATTGTCTTACAATGGGGCAGCACCCAGGAATGCAGGGCGTGGTGGTGGGATCCAGCATCATGCTGTCAGAAACAGCAGACTGGTGGCTCCTCAAGAAACTGTCTCAGGAGCTGTGGCACTAGGAGGTCCACATTTTTTTACATCTCCATCTCACATTTGCCTAGTTTAAAAGGTAAACCTTTTACCTGTCTCTGATTTTCAGTCCCTCAGACCTCAGCGTGCAGTAGGAAACCGGTGAATGATGTTTTGCAAAAATTTTATATGTGAAGGACACTACTACCACCCCCAAGTCCCCTTTGTTTCCTATAGCACCTCTGCAGCAAGTCCATCCTGCCTGTACAACCTCCAAACTGAGCAGTTGTCTTCAGAAAATTCATATTTTAGTATCTTGGTCCCACTGCTGGACCAGACAGTCTTTCCTCAGTTACAAGGTAGTTTGACTCTAGAAAGGTTTCAGGCAGTGAGGACTGGAGGACATGGGAGGAAGGATTTCTCCCATGCTGAAGAACCAACAATCCTTCTCCTATAAAAGTAAGTTCAGGATCAGATAATAACATACCATACAGAAAGAGAGGGCAAGGGGAGGAGGAGGTTCTCTTGACTATGTTGCTGGACAAAGTTTCAGAGGTCTGGATTTAATTCATCACAAGACCTAGGGTTGCCTGGGTGTTGTTTAGGGTTTTATCCATTTTGTACTGACCCTTTCCACTGATTTGGAAATGACATGAGCAGCTCTACCTCAGCTCCCGAATTGCCAAGCAGCACTGCTCCTCCACCTCCTGAACCCCTGTGCCACCTTGTCTATTCAAATCATAACAAGTTTGAGAAAAAAAAATGTTTTGGGCAGAAACAGTGTGAAATTTTGTTTGTGAGATGGGATCTGCAGGCCTGTCTTTGACAGGTATCATGTGATCCCTGCTCCTGCCATAATGTTGAAGTATGGGAGGGAGGTGATCAGAGTGAGGATGGAGAGCCAGGGACCTCAAGGAGTTCTATACCTGCGACCAAGGAAAACTGCAAACTGCAAGCAGAAAATATTTGTAAGGTCATGTCAAAGCAACGGTCAGATTCCCAGAAATTTGCTTCTCTTCAGAGAAATTTGCCAGACAGGGGAACATGGCAGCACCCTTCCAATAAACTGTTTCTGCTAATTACTTGCCTGGCTCCTCCGTGTGTGCCTGTGTGCACATATATTGGGTACTGTTATGAGTGTCTTTTTTAGGGATATCTCAGGCTGCATCTTGAATCCTTGAAATATGATGTTGAAACAGAAATTCTGGAAACCAGGATAAACCCAGAAATGGATGCAAACACAATTAGAATGTATGGTGTGCCGTCTGCATCTTTAATAAATGTTTGTCTGCAATGAAATACAATTAACGTGTAAGATAATGCAGTTTACCTCATTTAGCTCTTCACTGGGTTTATAAACAAATTCTGCCAGTTAACTGTCCTTGTTAAGCAGATGCACTCACCATACATGAGCTAAAACACACCGCAGACTGCAAACTGGAACAGGTGCAGGGATTATAATAGGATGATGAATTTGTCAATTTACCAGCTCTACATGTTGACAACAAAGAATGCATTTTATTTAAAACACTCGACATTGAAAAGCACTTTTTTCCCTCAGTCTAAGGAGTCCAAGGTGAAGGGAAAAACACACAATAAAACTTCTTAATGCATTCTAACTTCTAATGCCGGTACAGAAGGTATTTCAGATAAATTCTATGTACTCTGTACTAATTATGAAGGCAAATTTTACCATCGATTTTGAAATGGAAGGATTACTGGAGGTCAACATAAGGAGAGCTTCTGATTGCTCTAAGGAGGTGCTGTGAGCAAGGAAGGTGTGGTAGGGAGGAAGCCATGTAGGGAGAGCTGCTGAGGGAGAGGGCTGTGCATAGCACAGGATGACCTCCAGAGAGAACAGACTGCTAATGGTAATATTTTATTCACATCACAGTTGATTCCAAAGTTAGTTTTGTGCTTACCCAAATTACCATCAAGTGTGATTTCCACAGACATCCTGTGGCCAATGTTCATAGGCACCTCTCCAGTTCAGACACACCAAGAAAGGTAACAGCTCTAAGTACCAATTCGCATCTTTGAACACCTAAATATCCAGAAATCTGGGTTCTTGTGCCCAGATTCCCAACATCCTGTCAATGCTTCATGCTCAATCTTGCTCAGAAGTATCCTGAAGGACAGTCATCTACTGTCAAAAAAGGCTTCTCAAACGGCACGTCTTTGCTTTGTGATTTTAGCTCATACTGGAACATATTAATTGCTATTAACTGTTTCATCAGTCTCTATGATTTCACTTAGTTCTCCAAGAACAATTCAGTTCAGGTGAAGTTTTTATGTCTTTTCTTTCTAGCTAGGGCTGGATTCTCACCCAGCATAAATGAAATAGTTGAAAGAGCTAAGCCAACATACATTTCTAGGGAACATCATGCCAAATTATGAATAACAGCTGAAACGTTACTATTCTCAGCTCCTTTTTCAAATAAATTATACTAGGTTTAAGAGTAGATAATGAAAGCCTGGAATCAGCCTTGGTGTAAAAGGGTATAACTCCTTTGACAGCAAGAACATTGCATTTGGTTACCCCACAGCTGAGTTTAGCCCAGTCAGTTCAGCTTGGCACTATCAGTGGGAAGATGTGGCTGTGAGTTCATGAAATGTCACAGCCTTATAGCTATAAAGGTGACACTTTAAATTGTCTTAAAGAATAAGTGTGCATCTAATTTACATTTAACAGGATGGTTACTGTATATAATTTAAATACTAAATCAGTCTGAGTTTAGTATATGCACTGAGGTTAAAGAGTTACAGCAATGGGGGAGAATGGGACAATTCACCTCTGATGAAAGGGTGTTGGCTCAGTGGAGCTACAAAAGGGAACCTTCTGGCTTTTTTTTTTTTGTTTGTTTGCTTCGTTTTTCAGAATCTTTCAGCACAGAACACTGAAGTCTGGGACAAATGAAACACTTTCTTGCTCAGGTTTCCATCTATGTGGTAAACCTAAAGAAAGATTAGTGTTCCCAAAGGCTGACTTTTCTACTGCTGACACGGTTGCCCAAAGAAATTGTGGCTATATTCTTCAATCACACTTCAACTGCTCATGCAAACTGCATATCTAGGTCCTAAAGGCCAGAGATACAGAGATTTGTGGGTTTGGTTTTGGGTTTTTTTTTGTTGCTGTTGTTGTTGTTTTGTGGAGGTTTCTTCATGTTTTTGTTTTTTTTTTTTTAATGGGGAGGGCAGGAAAGCAAGATGTTTCATTTTGAGGTGAAATGTCAAAGTGCAAAAAGTGATCATTCCCGAATAAAAAAAACCCCAAAGCATTTCTGTGAAATGGAAATAGTTAATTAATATGTGTGTTCCAGTATTTAGGGTTTTTTAATTGAATCATATATAATTTGATTTTATTTTAATATCTTTTTACCTATTTACTTACAACATGAAATGAAAATTCTTACAAAAAAATCGTATTTCTGGGAAATTGAAGTGCTGTCTTCTTAGAGGACAGAAAGATTTATTCTTCTCTCTTATGTTTGAAATCAGATTCTCATCAAAGGTCAGAAATTTCTGTAAAATATTTTTGCCTTTGACAATTTTGGTCAGGCAAACTGTGTAAAAGATTGCCACAAGCTTTAGCAAGCAGAACATTATCAGGAGTACACAAGCTAATTGTCTACATGCACACAGAGGATGGATGTTTGAGTGAAATTGTGCCTGCAGGTACTTTAGCTTATTGCTGGAATTTCTGTTCTATGCAGAAATGCTCTTCTTCCTTTACCTCCCTCTCTGCCACATTTCAAATATTGCTGGATAATAAATGAAAAAATGGAGAGGAATTAAAAAACATCTCATTTTCCTCTGCTTTTTAAAAGCAGATGTCATGGCTCTGTATTTAAATTCTTTTTCTTTCAGGTATTTAAGTCTGAGAATTGCTACTCCTGGACAAAGCAGCAGTTGTTCTACCCCAATAACATCATTTTAGCAAGAAATTAGAAATGTACCTTTACAGTTTTTAAAAGGATGTACCAAAATCTCAGGAACAAGAACGTGGTAGTAGGATCTTCCATTTAGAGGAGGCAATGGAAAATTCTCAGTGCTTAAACACAGGGTGAAACAAGCTACTTTGGGACTACTGTCTGTTTGTTTATTTTTTTACATCATTAGACAGAGACTATCAGATGAGGTCATACATTCTTTGTAAATCCGAATTTTGTTTTGACACCCACATTTACTGCTGTATGTGACAAAAAGTGTATGACAGAGAACAAGTTCAAACTCTTGGCATTGAAGTGAAAATTGTCATCAATTGAAAGTATGTTAGAGGCAGTTTTACTAATGAAACATTAAGTCTAGGATGTGTTTGATTAGCACTTCTTTTTTATACCTTTGGATTTACAGGAGGTAGTAATAATCCCATCATCCACTGATACGAATCTTGACCATTTTAAAGTTTAGGGTTGAGCAAGACAATGGAGGGGCAGGTTCCACTAAAGCCACTGAGAAAACACACACAGTCACTTCACTGGGACCAAAGTTTCATCTGAGATTTTGTTCAGACTGATCTCTAACACTACATCTTCTGTGGCAGCTTGACAAGTAAGGCTGCATTTTTTCTATTTATAGGATAAAGCCTAAAGTGAAAGCACTTAATCCGCATAGCACTGGGAAATGATATATTAAACAGAAGGGGTTTTTTTAAACCCTTTTGGCCTTGAACAATGATAGAAAGTTTTGGAAAACAGTGCATTTACATACAAGATGACATTTTTTGTATTCTCTGGGGATTTAAAATCCAAGGGTCATATTTGATTTGCCAGCTGGCGAAAAAATCCTGTGGTTATTGAAAGTTAAAGTCACCCCTGCTCTGTAGTGCCTGCAATGCTCATGCTTTCACTTGATGGTATGTAGAAAGTTTTTTAAAGTGGTTTACCTTGACTAGATTGATTGTCTTTATATATATACATGTACATATATATATGTGTGTGTGTGTATGAAACTCTGAATATATATATGAATACAAAAATAAATAAGACACAAACTGTTTTCTCTTAACTAACCCTGAGAAACTGTGGGGTTGCCTGAGACTGAGACTCACCAGCACTGTGTATGGTAAATAGTTTTTCCCCAGCATGATCTGGAGATCATCAGCCTTTGATGAACCCCTACATTTTTTGGCAGCTCACCCCATGTTCAGTGCTAGCTCTGTGACTCTCACTGTGCTTCCCAGGCAGTAATTGTTCATTAGGCAACACCTCACCACTGCAAGGCAGATAGCTGCTACAGACAGGCCTTGGCAGAGGGTTTAAGTGCCTTGTTTGCAGTGGCAAACGGGCAATGTCCGAGTTGGAGTCCAGGGCTCTCCCTTCTCATCCCTACCTTTAGCCCGTAGACTTTCCAGTGCCAAGAAAGAAGATGGATAATGTGCTAAACTTCGTCCTTAGCAACTTATTCGGAATTTTTGAGCTTGTATGTCTTGGTAAGTAGTTGTCAAATTAAACAAAATAGGAGTGGAGGAGGAAGCATTAGATGTCAGAGCCCAACTTAGTCTGCTTCCATTTAGCCTAGTTCATGCACTGACATTTTCAGACAATGCATTCAATTTTTTTTATTCTAGAAATGAAAAAGCATATTTTCCTCTTTCAGCCTGTGACCCCGTCTTTTGCTGCTGACTTCAGTCATTGTTTGTAATAGTCAAACCCCTGGGGCAGAGAACAGAGTGATTCATTGGTACTTGGGGCACTTGGATTTGTAGACCACTAAACAGACTGAAATTATTCTTACTTGACTCTTGCATGAGACAGTCTTCAAAACTAGAAATGTTGCCAAACCGAAGCCCTAGATCCAGATTCAGATTTCAGTGGGCAGTACAACCTGTTTCCATAGCAGGATGAGATGTATAGCAAACTTTTGGAAAGATCTCTGTTATGATTAGCCAAATTTACGAGCATTCACTTATGAAGGAACCCACCACTACGTAAATACTAGACAGCTTTACTGACAATTAAGGTGAAGCATGGTGTAAATCTCAGCCAACGTATATATGCTAGGCAGACCATAAATTAGTACTCAAAAAATGGTGCTGGCTTAAGATGTTGGAGTGTCCCCTGCCAGCAGCTGCTGACCTCTGTAAATTGTCACCCTCCCTGGTGGCAGCTTATCTGGGTGTTCCCTCACCCATTTCATCAGCAGCTTTGCTTATCTGGCTCCTGTACCTGTATGCCTGGCACTAGAGTAGGATTAAACAAAGGGCAAGCTTTGGTGGCTCAGAGTGTTGGGTGGGCTGACTATTCTACAACACTGCCAGGGTGCCAGGAGCACCATCCCGTCTTTGAAGTGCCATCTTCTGGGAGATATCAGCTAACTCGTTAATGAGAGAAAGCTAAAGCCAGGATTATATACTCAGCTTCACTCAAATCTCAGCCAGCACTGGTTTTCATTTTGCAAACCAGGATCTGACAGGTGAGGATTTGCAAATCCAGATCTCCTTTGATTTTTTTCGTTAATAAAGATAGGTCAAATGTAGAACTCATTGCTACCTCTGAGGAAAATTTTGAATTAAATTGGAATTAACCTGACCACCCTTCTGGATTCAACTTTGCAAAACCAACCTCTGACAGACAAGTTCTTGTGAAACCCAAACATCTCCAGTTTGGTCATTTCTGCTATGCATGTTTCAATAGCTCTTTGCCAGCTACAGTGCTTATGATAATAATAACAGAAACCAAAGTGAAACCACAAGTTAAGCTGCTTATTAGATAATTTAATTAGACTCCACTGCACTTTCTCTCCCAATTCCCAACTTACAAGGGTTGAATTGTTAGGTACATTTTTCACATTGGGATTCTGAAGAGTTTATTTTGACCTGGCAAATGATTTTAAGTCTGAAGCAAAGCAGGTCGAGCAGTGGTGAAATAAAATAGGAAGTATGCAGTTTCTTCTCACCAAGCCTGGTATCTGCATGACTCCAGCACACAAAGAGCTGGTGTGAATTTCAGGTCCTGTGCCTGCCTTAAATCAAGGCATTTGCAGAAATTAGTCATGACGTGGTTTACCCAGTGGTCTTTGCTAAAGGAGCATTTTGAGGGGAAACTTTTACATCAGATGCTCATAACTTATTGGCTTCATGAGGTCACATGTACCATTGAGTTAGTAAGGAAGCAAAAAACATGTAGTTATTAGCAAGCCCCTCACCTTCTTCCTCCCTTCCCCCTTTCCCCCTCTCCTTCTCCTTCTTCCCTCTCTTTATGCCTCTGGTATGAGCAGTTTTCTTTCCCGTATCTGCTAAACCTGCACAGGCAGGACAAAATGGTCCCTCTTTCTTTCACAGTGTAAGGTCCAGTGTTTCCTTTCTGCGTGCACATATATTGATTTATATCCTTTCAAGCCGATTGACTGGTTGTCCCATAACACACCATTTAACTTCTGTGTCGCCAGGACATTTGTTGTCTCCCCTTCATTCTTCTTTTCCCCCACTTTGGCTTTAAAGGCCACATTTTCCAAGAGGTAGACAATCATGAGAAATAATGTTTTTTTGAAAAGGGACTGATTGTCACTGAAACTGATATGTCTGTGTGATAACAAAAACTGTCATTGCCTCACATGGAACATGTGCCCCAGGGACTGGGAAGAACAAAGAGATCCTTAGAGAGGAGCAGCGAGCCATGTGCATCCTCTCATCTCTGTGGCACCAGGCAGAGCCCACAAGCCATTTTTCTCATACACCACTGGGACAGACAAATGAAGGAAGCATTTGAACCATTTCCATTTAAGGAAGGAGTTAAATAGTTGAGTCATTCTTTTCAGCTATATTATTCCTTCTGCAGTTTAGAGGAAGGACCAGCGAGAAGCTGCCTCTTCTGAATATTGGGGCTGATCCTGCAGGTTCTCCATTTATTGACAGAAATATCATCTTGGGAATATGGCTTTTTCTCCTGTTGTCTACCTATGAACCACCTCTTCAATTTTCTGCAGGGAAGCAGGTCACCTTCTTCTCATGTTTGCTTTTGTAGCAGACTGAAGCCATAAGGAGAACTTTTGTTTCCTGGAGTTATTTCCTAGAGAACAGATGAGAGCAATATACTGAGTTTGTGGATGGCAAATGTCAAGGCTTCTGCCATCTGTTTAATCAACTGATCTGCTACTATCTGCCAGCTATTAGCTGTTAATTCACTTTACTGCATCAGCTGCACAGTGTCACCACTCACATCCTTTGTGTCACTTTTCTCTATTATCATGAGATGCAAAATGAGTAAGTTGCAAAACGGTAACTGCAATCACATTTGAAAATGAGCCCTAAACAAAATTAAATAACACTGGCTGTGCTGATCAATGACCACTATTAAGGCTGTACAATAAAAGGAAACACAGCTCGGCTCTAGTTGGAGAAAATAGGACCCTGTGGGCCACTCGGAGGTGAGTAACTTTTCCCTCTGAGGGATTCTGTAGGCGTTCATTCCATCAGCTGTATTTTCCCCGCTTTACATGATAGTAAAAAACAGGACTTTTTTCCTGATGCAGGATGTGACTGAGCTCACAGACCAAGATGTGCCAGGTCTGTCTGCAGAAGCTTTGCATATCAAAGCTGAGGGGACAGGGAGATACGGCTCACTTGCCTAGGCTGAGCTGGAGATACAGAATTAAGGTGAAGCTCAGGTAAGTCTCAGATTCCCACACCTCGGGAAGTGTGTCATGGTACCGAGGTATAGATACCATCAGAGGCTTTCTGCCTGCTTTAAACAGAAAGTGTCTGTTGCCATTTCTACCACTGGACAGTGTAACTGATACTTTTGCTGCTGCTGAGGGTGCATCTTGCAAAAAAAATAATCTTAGGAACTACTGAGGACAATTAAGTTTTCTGAATTTGCTTTCTTACAGCTGAACCTTACGAACTATAGGACACAAAGTTAACTATCTATTTCATTGACCATGAGCTGGATCTTCTAATTTTTCAAAGTTCTTAAATGCTATTCATGGACCATGACTTCAGTTGGCTTCTGGTTTATGAGAAGGATCTGAAATCCCAATACCTTTAAGAATTGAAACTAAATGAGTATAATCATGTGTGAAGCAGTAATTCAATATAGACACGTAAGGGAAAAGAATTCTTCAGCAAACCTGTTGCTTGTCTTATTTTCTTATATGGCAAAATCTCCAAGAGGATATTATGGCTCATTATAAGATTTTATGTAAAATGAAACATAATCCTGCACTTCTTATTTTCTACATTGCAAGCCCCAAAGTTAAATTATGATAATGTTCAGCAGCAGAAGTTGCTTACTGTTGTCAAAAGGCATAAAGCAGAAAGGTTTGTGTTCTGCTGAGAACAATATAACAAATGATATCTGTGTAGGGGGTTAAACCTAGGGATCTTAAATGTGCACTAGGAGAAAAGGGCAGCATGAAAGGTCTTTGCACCTATGCCTGTTCAGAATGCTGGAAGGGGTTCATCTAGAGCAGTCACAGAAAATCTTTCCAATGGGCAACCCAAACCCACAATAAAAACAGTTTAATAAAATCAAATAGAATTTGTCCATCTAGCCCCATCCTGCTGGCATCCTTTAGGATGCCAGCACAGCTCACATGGCCATACTGGGGCTGTATTGGAGCTGCCCAGAGCAGCTAGATGGGAGCTCTTGACTCCCTCTACCATGCTGCCAGACAAAAGACCATTGTTCCGAAAACTTCCATGTTGTAGACAGAAAAACAACCACAAGGCAAGATGAATGGCCATGAAGAGCAACTACAACCACAGTGCACATGATGCACTATTGATTTTATCTGTTTCTCTATTAAAATTGCTTCAGACTGCATTTGTTTACAAGCTGTTTTATCAGATTCAGGTAATGCTAATTATAAAGCAGAGCCAACAGAAGTGTGCTCTCCATAAGGGCTTTCAGAAAAGAGAAAGCTCCCACCCAAAAGCCCCAAGGCCTTAGTGGGGTACATACCTGAGAGCTGGAACCAGGAAGGGGAAAGTACAGGATGTTATATGAATGAGAATCAGAGACTTTTTGCTTAAATCCAAATGGATGAATCCTACACAGCATTATCAGTTGCTAACAGTGAATAATTTCGCAATACCGTAAATATAACATTTGTTCCAGGCTGTGGGTTTAAAAGCAAATCTAGGTTGCTGCACACAGGTAAATAAGACGAACCAGACTTTGTTTTGTCTCAATACTAACAGAAAAGAGGGAATCAGCTCTGCTGTTGGCTATGGCTGTAGCACTTCTATCTCTCTCCTAGCAGGACTTGCTGATTAATGAGTGCACAAGCCCAGCCAGAAAGCAGGTTGTGGTGCTGGAGCATCATCCAGCTCCCTCCACTGGATGCCACCAGTCTGCTGGTCATGGGTGCATGCCAGACAAAATGGCAGTCCTTGCCCTCAAGGGCTCATGGCATCAGAAAGCAGACACAAGTCACACAGAAAAATTACATGAAAAAGAGCCCAAACCCTCAACCGCTGGAGGTAGTGTCTTCTGCAAGGGCATGGTCCCATCCCCACCTGTGCCACTGAGGTGTTTCCCTGAGAGCCCAAGGTAAGATGGAGGAAGGTCAGATGTACCAAAACTGGGCTGTATCCTCCTATACACATTTATTTATAAATTTGCACCTATTAAAAATAAAAACCAACAAACCACTCCAAAGTTGCTGGCTGGTAGTTGCTAATCACAAGTTGACTGATTTTCCTCTTAGATGCACTTCTGCTCATGTACCTCTCCGTTAAAATCCAGCACCATGTCCGGTGTTACCAATTATCCCATACACTTTGTCTTTAGGGTTATCTGCAGATAACACTATCATCTAGCCCTGTGATAGATGGCTATCACGGCCTGTCAGAATGCCTCATGCTGAATCACTCACAGGAGAAGATGCCTGTACTGGCCTTGCTGTGTTATAGTTTCTGAATGACTCTGTGCATGTACAAGAAACACCCTTCCAAAACAAGCAGCCTGCGTATCTTATAAAAATTACTTCTAAATCTTACATTACCCTTCTAGCTCATCTACTATTTGTAGGGAAGGTAGAGTTTCTTTTTATTCCTGTCTGTCTTCCATTAAACTAAAGAACTCTATAAATCAGTAATAACCTTTTAGAGATGAACCTCTTTGTAATTATGTCTCCAAAGCCAAGTAATTGTTTGCATATTTTTATAGAGAAATAAAGAAACATGTGTTCAGTACGACCGAAACAGAAAAAAAAACAAAGAAGAAAAAAAGTAATTGAAACTGGTTATCAGAATTTATCACATTCACACTTTACATCAACATTTTATATTACTCTTAGACAATTAACTTCTTTTGCACAAGAATCAAATCACTCAATCAGACAACAGTACACACATGGGAGAAGGGAAAGTAGAGTCTCTCAATTGGGATCTGATTTGGGTTTTATTACAATATGGTCTTTATTAAGGATAATAATGTACAACGTTTGACTTAAGGGAATAGCTGATTTGAGTCAAATCAATCTTTGTGTATCTCTGTGATGCCTCACTGACATTTCCCAACAGGAAGGGGCTAAGAGCCCTAACGGGAGTGATCTCCGATTAAGAAACAACACAGACGTCTTGAAGGCACTTGGTTTGTAGAATAAGATGACAGCAACCAGAGCGCCCCGGGGCACTTTTCCAGGATGCCTACTCCCTGTGTGCCAGCCATCTGGGTTCATTTAAAGTCCCCGCCTGCCTCTGCATGGGTGTGAGTGCACGCACACACGTGTGCCAGGGGAAGGTGGGGAGCAGAGGTGGAGGCAGTGTTTCAGGTTGCAGGCTTCAGTGTGGGCTGTGCTGGGGGCTAAACCCTCCCGCCTGGACCTTCTCAAATCCACCAACATCATCTGCTGGTCCCTCCAGAGGAGCAATTTCAGCAGGACCAGCTGCAGGGGGTATGTTTAGCATATCTTTTATTCAAAGTGAAAGACGTTTAGCAGGAAATTTCAGGAGCCCTCTTGTTCAGAGAAAGAGAAAGGAGGATCAGGGGGAGAAAATAGAAACTGGAAAACACCCATGAAATTAGTCCCAAATCATTGCCTATACCGAGCATTTCCTGACAAGCTGTCTGTCATATATTTGCAGCAGGTTATGCAAAAGTCTCCGTTGCCAGTAGCATATCCACAAGACTAACGCAAAAACTCAGCTACCAGTCTTTCAGAAACAGCATCCGCCAATGTGTTGTATTTGGAATTAATTTTAAAAAGAAACATAATAATTTTTGAAGGGAGAACTCGCATAGGGTATGGCCAGCAGACAGCTTCAAGCCATACATTTCCTCTCCTTATTACCCTGGATTTTAAAGCACAAGTATATCAGCCTGAACAGGCGTGCTGCCCCAGTCCCTCGCCTCACAGGCAGTTCAGCTGGGGCAAATAAGCTTTGACATGGCTGGGGGACTCCCCAGGAACTGCCGAACAGGGAGGGACGGGAGAAGTTGAACTCTGCAGCCCCACAGGGATGGGAAATAGGCAAAAATATAGCAAGACAATGTCAGTTCTGAAGATATAAACCCAGAAAATCTCAAGAAAAAAATCAAAGTGGATTCACAGCATGCTAGACTGAGTAGCATGACACCAGGATGAAAGAAGGACCATGCAGATCACATGGATTGAACATACAGGATGGAATATATTACAGAATGAGAATTTCATTTTACTTTGTGCTTTTATGCATTAAATTATAATAGAAACTGAATAAATTATACAATTTTTAATTTTACAATTTTTAAATTTTAATTTTAAATGTTTAATTTTAAAATCTACAAATTACTTCTAGAATTTTCAGACTGGTTTCATTGAATTTAGTGGTTTCGTCTTCAGCAATCGCACTCTAAGGGCCGAATTTAAGAAATACCTTGCAGGCAAGATGTAGAGCTGTGACAGTAGCAATAGCTACAGAGTGTGTGGCACAAAGAAATGACCCATTTCCACGCAAGAGCAACCCAAGTTTCTATATTCCAACATACAAAGCCTCTTAATATCCCAATGGATAAAGCACCTACTGGTAAAGAATGGCACTGCAGCTCTTCCCAGAAAAGGAGGGTGTTTCTTGGTCAAAATTTTATTGTCTCTGTGGCTGTGCTGATTACATCACTAGGTACCAGATTTTCCAGTCTCAGGTGAGATCTGCAGCTGGTGGCAATGGTTTCACAGGCAGCATTCCTCCTTGCATTGTTGTGCAGGATAGGTGAACAAGATAAAACATCCAGCTGCTGCTACCCTTTACCACTCTGACTGATGGGGAGATCCACTGATCTCACCACATCTGCAGAGGTGCAGAGAGGCCTCTCCTCCCATGTCTGGGCTCTCAGCAGCCAACTCCTAGCAGCCTCAGCTCACCAAATTGCTCACTGCTCATAAGCAGCTGTATTATGTACTGACTCCCAGCAAAATATGGTGAAAAAAAATTGTAGCACAGAACAAAATGTCCTCCTGGGACTTCACAGTAAGGTTATATTTGTGTATTCAGGTTTATATGTGTGCATTTTCTGTCTGAGCCAACATGAAAAAATGAATGACAGAGGATTTAGCCAGATGGGACTTTGCCATTTGCTGAGTTGTGTCCAACTTTTTGAAGGAAGAAGGTAAAATCAGAAAAGAATTGGGGAATTGCCTACTGGTCTCATCTGTATCCTCTGACACCATGTAGATGCAGATAAGGGCCAGCTACCTCAATCTGAGCAAAATCCAGCATGAGAGCAGATTGGACTAATTCTTCTGACCATTCCTCAGGCTAACTTATTATTCTTTCAATGTTAATGTCTTGCATTTTTATATGACCTTTTTAGAAATCTTTAAGGAAGCAAAAGCCTGAGGTTTTTTTTGGTGCAGTATAAAGATAAGAAACAGTTCCTGCTCCACAAAAAGTGTGTGGAGCTAATAGCCACACATTAGAAATAGTAATTGTGACAGAGGCACAAAAGACAAACCAGAAACAATGCACAGGTCTTTGCAGTCCTGTTTCTGTGGCATATCATCTGGACCATATTGAATAGCCCATGAAAAAATAAATATGTTTGGAATGAAGTGGTGTTAACAGAAAAGTTGCAAATTCAGTCCCTGAGCAGCCCCTCTGAAGCCGGTGGTGTAGCCCTAGGGATGAATTTGGTCAGGTATATGTCAACTGGATGTAAGACATAATTTTAACTTCTACCTTTGCCAAATGAATGAATATACACACACCATTTATCGCCAGTTCTGTTGGTTTAAGAGTTGCTCTGTGTTTCGAAGCTAACATTTGTACCACTTGTTGCTGTGGTTGTCTCTTATTAGCAAATAGCTAATGAAAATCTATGGCCTTGGAAAAAAACAGCTCGTAAGTTAGGACTTTTAAGTAAGTCTGCCTGACATGTACACACAGCATGGTACCCTGCTACTTTTTGTCTCATTCAGTCAGCCCATTTATAAGGACACAAAATCATGGGGTACAAAGGTTGCAAGGAAATTTTTTTCTGTGAGGAAACAAGCCTGGCTCAACTGCAAACAGCTCATGCTCTATTTAAAGTAGGCAGTATTCATTTCTCATGCTACAGAACCCGATTCATCCAGGGCGTAGGTCCACAAACACCAACAAACTTCTACTAGAGAATAATTTAGTTCAAAGTGCTTTAAAACCTTGCTTAATTTATATATGTTTCAGTTTGGCTTTTAAGTCATCAGTCCCAATACCTTCCCCCAGGACCAGGTGCCCCTGTGCTGGCTCCCTCAGCAGAGCACAGAGGGAGATGGCTGAAAGCTATTTCCTTTCCCAAAGATTCTTCCTCAAGGCTCCTGTTCTGCAGAAAACATGACACCAACCTGGCTATGATAACAATGTGACCCATCCAGCAGTCACGTGTGTCCCCAGTTTTGGGCAGGCATTTTCTGAGATCACACTTCCTTCAAAGAAGCTAAATTTCTTTTCAATGACAAGGTGACAGCTCTTACATAGGTCCATTTAGCACAGTTTTGCATTGCCCCATGTGCAAGGGTGCATTTCTGTAAAGCAAAAATAAACTGTATAAAGTTCATCGTAGCAACAGAGCTCCCTGCCCTGCACCAGGGACTAAAATAGCCCATAACATTTAAACATCAAAAACGTGGATTTTCTGAAGTGTCCTTTTCCTTCCTTTAATCTTGAATATAACATGTCCATCTCTTAGTAGGAAATTTGTCTTGTGAATGTCCACCCTAAAGAGGCCACTAACACATGGCATGAAAGCATGGCACACCAACAAGGGGATTGTAGCCCAGCTGTAATCACCAGACTTTCCCTAATGGGAGCTACATGGGTCAGATTTGCAGAGGCTCCTCCCAGAATAATTAAAGCACTGAGCTGTTAGGATTTTTTAAACAAGGTTTCTGGCCCTTTACAAAGCATGTGTGCTATATATCCTTAAACATGACATGTTTTCCTCAAGGAGTTCCTTGTCAAGAATCTTTGTATTTAATAGTGGGTGATGATGCGAATATGCCCTAAATGAAACGTAATTGAAAATGAGATTATGTAACTTTACTTCCTCCATAAGTAGACTTCCCTTGACATATTGTAGTCAGGGGTTTGCATTGAAGTCTTCAGTGTTAAGCAAACTGACAAATACAAGATTTCTTTAAGAAATTTAAAAAGCCCACTGAGATCTGATTAACATCTGCTGGTCTTCTGCAGCGGGAGGAAGCAGAGCTGTGTTCCAGAGGGATAAATGTAAAAGAATAAAATTCAGTGGGTGAAGAATTTAAAAAAAAAAAAAAAAAGGATTAGTTCAGAGTGAAAATCCTGATGTCACTCAAATAAATCAGACATCAAAACAAACAAGCTTTAATTTACTAATTACCCTATTGGTTGTCAAATAAAATTTTAGTCACTCTTAGTACAGCTGCATATGCTCTTCTTGAAGAAAAAGGACAGAGTTTTTGTTTTACTAAAGACAGCTAAATTGAAATTTTTTTTTACATCCATACTTGAGAATGAGGCAATATTTTGCATGAAAGTTTCCATGTCCTTCCAGCAGCCAAAACACAGAGCCTGATTAACTGATTCTCAGTGAGACTTCGATTAGAGTTTGTCTGGCAAGTCCTCTTCAAACCAAAAAGTAAGAGTCAATTTAGAATTTTAAGTAATGCAACAGTGCCTACACTTTAAATGCCCATATGTTGTCAAAACAATTAATAGAGTTTGCAGCCTACAAAATACAAACTTCCAAAAACACTATAGAAGAAAAAAAATGGTGCACTACCCTTTTTCAATGGATTGATTCTTTTTAAACTTGGCCTGTGATTCCACAAGTGATATTATTTCTGAAAAAATCTGTGTGGGGAGGTCTCTTTTAAATTATTTTTTTAACTCTTAAGGACTTGCAATTTATGGTGCTGAGTGGTTATGTCAGCAAAAAAGTATTCTTTTCTCTTGCAAAACTGACGGAAGTTACTATCAGTGAGTAGTTTCAATCACCATGTTTATTGGCTAGGTTTAGTTGAATCAGCTGAGATTTTTCTCATACAGGTTCTTTCTGAAAATGATGCTGATATCTGCACCACCTTTCCCATTTTTGCCAGGTGGATAGTACTTCTGTCCTTGAGGGCAGACCACGTGTGAATGAAATGATCAGTAAAAGTAATTATAGTATCAACAGGAGCTCAGCTTCTGCCAGTGTTGCCTCTCCCATCTCAATTTTCAGTTAAATCAAATTACTTTATAAAGTGTCTTGTGGGGATGAGGTTTAGGCATCTGAGATTAGAAATGGAGATTAGAAATGTCTTTTTGCTGGGGGCAGTCCCCTCTGGCCATGTATTTAACATACATCCAGGTGGAAGGAGCTGTCAGTTGGAGTAAAGCTGTTGCTCCCGCTGTGCTGCAAAAGTTATGATAATGCAGTTATAGGAATCACAGCAGTGGTTGAATGGCCAAGGAGAGGAAAGAAATAAAACAGATGTTGATATTTGAGCCAAGCAAATAAACAGCACTAAAATGATGCTTCTACAGATTGCTGACTCATCTCCTGTACCTAAGAAGCTGCAATACAGGGGTCACGCCTATGTGAGAGTGAGCTGGGATCTGAACAAGTGCATCAGGTTACATGGAAAGAAGAGGCAGCTCTGGTAGCAAGGGGCAGCTCTGGATCATGCCAGTTTCCTAAAAAGTTGGGTCTGAGGCTTAGAGATGAAGCAGGACACAGGGAGCAGCTGCAGGTGGTGGAGTGCAGCCATTCCAGCTGTGGCTCCTCATTCCTGGCTACTGGAATGCCAAGAACATCCCACTGAGACATTCCATGTGCAGAGCAGTCTCTTCACACTAATGCAGTAGTAAATACATGTGTGAATGGGGCTGCAAGTGCCGTGAGAGATTAAGAGGCTGGGGAGCTGGTACCTGTTACTGAGGAGCTGGGGGTTTCTGTGACCTCCTGGCACCAGTTTTGAGCCTTAATGTCCCAATTTGGGTAAATAGGACACCACTGTAATAGCTCAAATAACTCAAGACAGCATGGGCTTGATCTGCAGAGGCACAGTTCAACGGGAAGGGCTGGGACAACCTCTGTCCTCAGACTCCACACCAGGACTGTGACAAGTTTGGCTTCAACCTGACAACGGGGGGCAAGGGGCAGTGTCCATGTGCCCAGGGCTTTTCTGGTTCTGAGGCTGGCTGGTATGGGATTGCTTGTGTCCATGCTATTAAACTGTCAGTACCCCCCAGACAATTTAAAAGGCTGAATGATTGATTTCCAGTGCCTGGAAACATTCTTCAGGGCTATTTAATTTATTAGTAGCGACAGAGTCAATGTGAACTAACAACCAAGTCCAGACAAGGAGCTGCAGTCCAGCTGTGCAGGAGCAGCATCATCAGCTGTCCATAGCCAGGAGGCAAGGGTGGGGAGATCAGAAGTATTGCTCCAATTTACTACCACATTTCTGTTTTTCTGTGTTTGATGTCCCCTATACTAGGCAAAAGTTGCATTTTTGTCCTTTGGGATCCACTGGTTGTGAGTGGAGAAATATTGCCACCTCTGAGCACTCAGAAGTCTCTGTGTTCCTTCCATGGGATAGAGATTGAGTCTATAATATCTAAGAAAATGCTTAGACACACACACACACTTCTCCAAGCACTAGATTATTGCTGTATAGATTTTAGAACTAACCCATGTGCTATGAGAGAGTCAGATTTTTAATTTCAGTAACAAAGTCAGTTGAAAAATATGGAAAACCCACTCTTCTTCAGCCATATATTAATTTTACAGCATGCAAATCTGACTGATACATGTTTTAACTAATAGAAGGAAGAATTCATGATGATGCAGTGCAGTTTATCAACAAAATTTTGATCGCAAAGCCATCCAAGCCTAATATAGTGCTTTTTCCACTCAGATGTAATTTTTCAGCAGTCCCAGTGAAGCCCTCCAGCCTTTTCAGTGAAACTGACACTCAATTTTTTTCTTTTATTTGGACTGGTCTGTTCCTTGGAGTCTTCTTATCACACACATATGTCATTTTCTAGCCTGAGTCTTGCTTATAGGACTCAGCTGGAAGCTCTTCCATCTAAGCCACTACCTACAGGCATAGTGGAAGTGGGCCACAAAGCAGCCAGGATCAGACAAAACACTGAAGCATTTGAAAAGAAACTGCAAAGAGGAAAAGAATAATACTGGCTGAAACTGGGGTGAAAGTTTGCTATCTCTTTCCCTCCAGAGCCTTTTTGTCCAGTGTTTGCTCTATTTTTTATGTTATCCCCTGCACTGCACTATCCTTGCATCCCTGGGATCCTTTTACTTCTGTCAATGCTTCAATGTCCTGCCCTGCTCTGCACAGTATATGCTTTGCTTTTCTATTTCCCCTGTGCTTACCAACCCTTATGTAGCCTTATAGCTTTAGAGAAATTGATGTAAAATTCTTTTTTGTTACATGTGGCTCATTTTCTTTTTAGGACTGCTGCATTTTTTACTTCATATCTGTATTTGTATGTAAACATAATCTCAAATTCCCTTTATATAAAAGAGGGGCAGCTAGCACAAATGGCCAGCAGAGCTATTGAAAAGCCACCACAGGACATACATCTATATGAAAGAATACACTGCTTTTTGATACCGGTAGTTGCAAGGTCATTAATGGCAGGAATAGGAGACAAACAGTGTTAATGATAGGCTAGTGAGGAACTGAAGGAGCATCATGCTTCCTATGAAAGCTTTTAGGATTTTCTTCAAATCCTTCCCTGACAGGAAAGGAACGAGAGGGCTGGGAGATTTCTTCCACCCTGGCCGTTTTTTTGGTACACCACAGCCAAAGCAGGATGCAGTGAGGATAAGTGTTTCCTACCTGGCCGATGAATATGTTATACACTGACCATGGTGGCTGTGGAGCTACCTTTGTCTGCCCTCTTCTACCTGCAGTCCTCTGGATTCATAGAGGATTTAGATTATATCTTTCAGGGTAATTGTTGAGATCTTCACTCAATGGGGAAAACAGAGAGGTTATGAGAGATTAAGAGGTTAAGAAGGCAACTGAAAATGTTATAGTCTGTTTCCTTTGACACTTCCCCTATTAAAGCTTCATACTCTCAAGACTCATCCACCTGGATGGACATGAGTGAGGTGGCTCATTCCCGTGTGACTGTGGACGAGAATTTGGCTCAACGGCATAATTAGTTTTAAAACTTGGGAATAGATTTTTCTCCAACAACAGTACAATTAAGAACAACTACTTGGGATCTGGCTTTGATTTCTGCTGTTTACAAGTTTAATTTAGGTTGGGTTAGACCTCTGCGAACTTAAAAATGAGCAATTGTGATCAGCTGTTCACTGGCCAGCTGATCAAGAGCTGCTTGTTAAATTAAGGAAGAGGAATAATTAGCTTGTCAACATTTAAACCCCAGAAGTCTGTAGCAAATGGTTACTTTGAAGGATTCCTATCACCGTATTTATTGACCTTTAAACTCTTCATCTCTTCTGTCATTGATGTTTAATCGAGTCACTTAGGCTGTCAGCCTAATAACTAAGATAATGAAGTAGTCTAGGACCTTGTTTTACTACTTTGTTATTCTAATGCTAATTTTAGAATGCTAAAAATAGGTTCACTAAAAATAAGACTTGGTGGGTGGGTTTTTCTCCTACAACAATTGAGCTTCTGTTACTTCCCATCCCAAACTATTAAGTTATCATTAGATTTCAAAGAGGTTATTTTGTAGTGAAATTTAATTGTCATTTTTGTTGTGAAGGGTTTCATAAACCAAATTCCTGGGCAGGTTATATTTGAGGAATAAAAAGAGATGGATTTATTACTTGTTTACAATTCTATATTGCTAAACAAGGAGGGAAAATAACACTTATGTCACAGCAAGTGCATCGGGAAGGTGAATAATTTTATTAAAGGACAATATCTTTAAAAAACAAAGTCACAGAAGCAGAAGTGATTGGTACTAAAATGTTTTAATAGTATGCTGATTGCATGGAATGTCTGTAAGGACAATTTAGGTTCTTCAGACATTTACCTGAGCTGCTTTTTTTAACCTTGAGTTGCTCAAATATTTTTTTTAAGCGTGATTTTGTTTAGCACATTTCTGTGTGCAGAATACTTGAGCTTCAGATAATGTTGATATGGCTGCAATTTCTTTATTTACCCCTTGGATTCTGGTATATATTTTTACCCTTGCAGCCGTTTCAATATCTTTGTATTTTGGTATAGCTAGCAATATGCATAGATGAAAGCACTGTGCAGGAAAAAACACACTACTAAAACCAAATTTTGAGGAGAAATAGAGAGCATCTAAGTATGTTTTAAAGAATACTTGCTTTTTCACAAATCACTTTCTTAGCAAAACTCCCCATTTCTTTTTGGTTTCATATGCAGATTTTTTTCCTCAAACAAGAGTCCCATCTATTCAGATACTCTGTCATGCCCAGAATTTAAATCAATTTATGAATTTTGCTTTTCTTTTAAAATAAAATAACTTTTTTATTCAGCCTTCCTTTGGACAATAATGTGCCCTTAAGACTTGTAAAGGGTTCTATGAGATTTTAGGCAATAAAAAACTTTGAGGGGTGTGTTATTCAGGAAAATGTATTGGAGACTGTTTTATGCACTGGAAAATTGTGTTTCAACATGATTTTGCTTAATAGAAATAAAACAAAAGAAATTGCTTACATTTTTGGTTTTTTTCCCCCAAGGTGTTAGTTCCTCTTCATTTTAAAATCCTCTGTTTGCTATACTCCATCAGTTTGACCCACCAGCTTTGCAGCCATAAGGACACTTGACTATTTTATTTCCTCTGAAATGGAAGTTATGCAGACAGCCTTAGATGTCCTATAGCCTAACAAATTTCCTTGATTATTATTTTGGAGGGCACGGCTGATTGTGCTAGATAGGGGGAATAATGCTACCACTACTCCCAAGTCGGTCGGAACCTCTGTCTCTCCCAGCCCCCTACTGACTCGTGATTTAATGCTGTGTGCCCTGTCTAATAAAAACAACTCCTCCAGGCGGAAACCATATCAGTTTTATTTGTTTGGTAACTACTGTGCACATGTTAAGGCACCACACAAACAACAGTAATGTCTTTGAGACTGGTTACATTATTTACTGCACTTTCGTACAGGGCTTAAACCTGGTGGCCCCTTTCGTGTTAAATAGTTCAGAACAGTTGCTATGACCTGGCATGGTTTATACCATCTTCTGGGTCACGTCTTTCTCCTTGTGGATCCCTGACTTTGAATGAGATGAGATTTTGCTTCTAGTGAAAAATATTTTCTGGAATTTCTTTACTATTGCTCCAGGCCAAGAAGGCTGGCAAAGGCTTAATTCAGAAACAAGAGTTTTATCCAAATCAGCTAACTCATGCTGACCTCTTTCAAAGGAACATCCTGCCAAATGTACATTCTCCTGCATCACAGTACCTTCTGACCATACCTCCCTCCAGCATCGGCTGGAGCACCGGTTGAAATTGAAAGGCAGCATGGAGCATCAGTCCTATTTTTCTATTTTTAATCCATAGCAATCCTTCTGTTAACCGTGAACTTCTCGGGTTGCCGTTTTGGGAATGAGGTGATTCTGGGCTAGAGTCAGTATCAGAGGTGGTGGAGTAGAGGCAGTATCAGAGATAACCACATTTCACAGGCATACTGACTCTTGGGATTGCTTACTGGACTTCATGCCCGTAACCTGATGGTGCTTTGGTGTCCCATTTTTCAGCTGCTGATGGAAAGCACCTGGGAACACACTCACCTGGGAAAGCAGTTTCTGAATGTCAGCATGGTTCTCTCAGTCACAGCTCTGCGGGAATGTATAACAGAGTGTTTTAACTAGTCCTTCCCACACAGAGAAGAGCTGTTTTGTGTCATCAAGTGCACCACACATAGATCACAGCATTGTTGTAGCCAGTGGACTTTGGGGTTGCTATTTCCAATTAAGATACACCCTTACAGAAATACAGATATCCATTACTATGCCAAGAGAATAATTTTATTCCCATAATTTGCAAGAGTGTTGTAGTATTCTCCCAATGATAAATTGTGATTTTCCCAAAATATCTTCTTTATGCAGAAATGTTACATGAAGACCATATTTCATCTGCATCTCCAAGATATTCCTCTGATGAGCATTTTCTCTACTCACTAATTGTTTTTCTGAATTTGTTCTTGGCAGATACCTGCTAGAATTTCAGTTCTCATTGCTCTGGGAACAGCTGCTGCACTTTGGTTTTCCTTTTCTTAGAAGAGAAAATTATTATCGGGGATTTCACTACTTCCATCCAAACTGGCAGGCTTTCCCAGATAGCATGAACTAAACAGCACCGTGTTGGATTAAACTTACACAGGAGCTCAGTCTCAACCCCCATGCAACTAAAAGCTGGTTGCAGCGCTGATTACAAGGGAAGGAGGTTTGTGTCTGATCTGAGTCCCCACAGCACAGTTAAGGACATATTCCCCATCTCTATATCCCCTCAGCAGAGACCATAAAAGCAGCCCCACAGAGAGAGGTACAGGAGGCAGAGATGCCCTCACTGGTTAATGCTACTGTGCATCCCTGCACGCACAGCGAGCCCACAGTGCCCCCACTCGCTCCTGATCCTATGGCTCCGAGCCTCCCTGCTAGAGCCACCTCCACCCACCAGCGCACATCTCCTGGGACAGCATATCCGAGCCTACACCTCCACGCACTTACACTGAGTCTTTGCTCCCAGACACAGCACTTTTCTTCAGTTTCTGTGCCATGGTCAGGCCTCCCATCTGCTGAGTGGGCCACACAGGTGTGCCACCCCCACTGTCACCACCACGAAGAGGGCTCTCTGCCACCACAGGGCATCAATCCCACATTGGAATCCCAGTGTACCAAGAGTTTTTATATCTGAAAGAAGCTATTTATATTTGGCTCTCACCAATAGTTATCTGCTGCAAGATAAGTCTCATCTGCAGAAAGGCTAACCTCCCCTCAATAAACCCCAGAAATTACCTCCCTTCTTTTCCCAAATAGCTGATGGCATGTTCTTGGGCACGTCTTGCCAGATCCCTTGGCTCCACCAGAAGGAAATGCTTGAGGCCTTGAACTGGGGGCTGCCAAGGGACACACCAGTATGTACTGGTTACAGAGTACAAAGCAGTCAGACAGTGGCATTGCAAGGGATAGGAGCAAATTAGCTGCAAGCTCTCTCCAAAATTAATCTTCTGCCCCAAGTTCCCCCTTCCCTCGGCTGCAAAGAGCTGCTTTGACCCAGTCAAGACAACCATTACTACTAGAAACTTGCTGCAGATTTCCTACATGTCTTAGGCAAATCTGGTTACCTGAAGGCATTTCTCCAGCACCAGCTTTAGGCACCTGAATCCTGCCCTAGATGGCAGTAGTAGGACAAAGAGAGATGCAGAGCACTTGTGTCCAGTGGGTGCCCTACCTTGGACATGGCCCTGCAGCGTTGCCTATGCCTGTATTCAACTGCGCACATGAAAACCAAAGCTCATTGGTGTTGCACGGCCAGCTGTAACCAGTAGGCACACCAAAATGGGAAAACCCAGTATTTGTATTCATAGTCAGCCACAGCCCATTTTTCAAGGCATATCAAGATTTCTCTTGCTAGTTATCTTCTATAGAACATAATTATATGAGCTTCTCATTAAAAGAGAGACCTCACTGCCTGACGCTGCCACATTCAGGGCTGAAGGTGCCTGCACACTTGGCTGCAAATGGCACACACTGGTACACTCATGGCTTGGGCTAGTGCTGGTTCAGCACCGCCCTGAGGAAACACTGCAGCCACTCATCCAGCCTCCTGTTTTTGCATTCCGGGATATTTCAGGAACACGTTTGAGTTACATGCTTCACCGCAGCTATGTTGACTCTGAAAGAGAAATGGTGGCCTTGAAAAACATTCTACCTCTCTAACTCAGTGAGGGGATTTCCAAGCTGTGAACTGAACTTCTTAGTGTCAGAGATATTACATTTCTCTTTGGCTATTCGGTATACTTGGATGAGTTGCCTATTTGCTGTGCCCTTATGGGCTTTGTAAAGCTATTCCTTCTGCTTAGAAAACACCTTCATCACACTCTATGTACCTGAAAAATATTTTGCCAAGGGACTAAGGACTTCAAAGGAAGCCAGAGCTTTTGCCACAGATGCCTTTAATGTGAGATGTAGCTATGCTTTTATTTATACATTTATATTATATATGTATGAGCATGCCTGTGTATACATACTTGAAGATACTTATTTTAGAAGGGTTTAAAATTATTTCATCAGGTTTTTTTCAATATGAATTATTACTTTACAGTTACACTCATTGTACTCGAAAAGTTTATAAATAAAAATGCTACCAAAAATTACAATGCAGAGTTTTTAATCTCACACATTTTAAAAATAGCTGCTTTTCCCTTTGTGGGAATGCAGTGGCATTCTGCCATTGCCCATGCGCACAACTGCCTGACTGTGGGATTCGTTAAACAGGAATAGCTCACACACAGTCTCAATGACTGTATGATTTAACGAATTTGACTCAGATGTATGAGAATATAAAGACAGTGAATATGCAGCTGATGTGTCACAGGGGATAAAGGTTTTGCTGCTACCACAGTAGCAGCACCGCATTTTCCTGACAAGAGCATGATGAGTGCATTTTTGGGCGTTTGAGTAAAGAAACAGTTTGTATGTGCACAGAGAGATTGGTTTTCCCTGGAATAGCTTGAAGTCCTGTAGGTGCTGAGCTCAGCTTACATAAGATTTTTCTCAGAATGCAAGCTGGGAGTTGACTTTATGTCCACAAGTCAGTATTTGTTCTCTTCTCTGTGCCAAATCCTTCCATCTCCTATGTACTGAATTGATGACTGGCTTATTATTTTGAAAACAATAATTTGAGTCCATATTTCAACCAGCAGTTTCTTTTTTCTTCCTCTTTCTTCCTCCTCCTCCTAGTTTGCCACCGTTTGCCTCTGTGTGGTGACTTGCTGCATACAGCCCCGGACATTTTCCAAACTTGTTAATGACACCCTTCCTACCTCAAATGATTCACCCTTTGCTTCCAAAATTGGAGGTCATCTCTTTTCCTTTCCTACGGAGTCTCATATAGTGCTGCTGGAGAAAAACTGTCAGCTATATTTAAGTGGTATGTGTGGTTATATTTCAACAATGTTTGAACAAGTCTTTTCAGGATTGCTTCAGATGAAAGCACGCGCTGTTAATTCCTGTTATTATTAGCCAGAAATGCAACTGAAAAACTTTATTTCAAAGTGAATGCAGACATTGCTACTCAAGCAAGTTTCTGGCATGACATCCAAAGGATCTTGGTGTTACTTGTCTTCTTCAGCCTGCTACTGGGCTACAAACCTGGCTGTAGCATCACAAATCAGATAATTTCCTGAGCAGCCTCTCAGAGCAGGGCCATGCCACTGCCTTGTAGGAGGTATCTTTGAGAAAAGACTTCTTGAAGTCCTACTGCCGCTTCCTATGCCATCAATTGGGCATACAAATAGAACATATGAGACTTTCCAGGGTAAGTATGATCCTTTTAAGGTGATGTCTGAGGGTCATAAGATTTTTGAGAACAAAATTTTTGGTCAGTAGATCTTGTGGCAGAAAAGTTTTTAAAAATTTGCTAATCTCAACAATAGGCTCTCATGAATAAAAACACCCACTTCATTAAGCAGAGCCACAGTGCCATGACTCCCTACTATGATTTAGTAAGAAATATTTCAATAGTGTGTGCCAATGTAATATCTAAACACTGTTCTGGGAATATAAAAATGCAGAGACACGCTTGGACAGTATATTAATTCAGACATGAGAAGTCATCTCATGTTTCATCAAATATAGTTCTATTCATGTATTCAGTTGTACCCCACTGCCAGCCATTGTAGGAAGCAACAAATGTGTTATTCAATAGTCTCGAGGCTCCTCCTGGAATAAGTGAATATCGCTGGCTCAAACCCCACTCCCAATTTCTGGGCTCACTGAGCAGCCTCCCAAGGGGCCCTCAGAGGATGACATCTCCCTGTATGTGACTGCAGAGGTTATGCTCCAGGGGACTTGCGTGGGGGAAATGGTGCTTGGCTTGGGAACACACACCCTGTCACAGCTGGGGGCACATGCCACAGTCAGTCAGAAGGAATATTCCTGTAGGGAAGTGCCCCATCATTGCACCACTTCCCGTGACCTGAACAGTTTTACAAGCTTAGTGTGATCATGTCTGACCTGCCTTGAAGTCCTTGAAAAGTGCAGCCTCCTCCTGTCCTGCCAATTCCCTGAACCAGCCGTGGTAACCTGGCACACACAGAGGTCACTCAGCTCTGCCCCTGTCCTCATTCCTCTTCCCTTCAGGAGCCCTGCCAGTGTTAGAGGCTCCTTGCTGCCCGCCAACCACAGCTCCCTGCGTCCCTGAGCAAGGTCCTTGCTGCAGAACTGTGCTGCCCACCACAATGCAGAACCTCTTCTGCTCTCTTTCATCTGCTCCTCTCACCAGTTCTGCCTGTGCACTATTATTGTTCTGTCTCTTGTGTTTTCAGCAAGCCTTTGCAGTCCTGGCAGGCTTATACTGCTGAGTCTTCCTGCACACGGAATTAGGAAAAGGAAAGGAAAAAAAGATAAATCAGTCTCTCTGACCATATGAGATTTTTTTGCACTGCTACAACTGATAGAAAACCTTATTAATCAGCAAGCTACAAACTCAAATAACTGTTAAGCAAACACCACATGTTTTTAATGTGCTCTGAAGTTCAGGAGTACTCAGGAGGAGATGGAAGAGCAACAGGAGAGCTTCAGGGTTGGGACCAGTGCCTAGGAAAAAGGACATATTGTAAGACAGTCAATAAATAGTATTCAGAACTGCACTGCTGTGTTGAATCAAAGGAAGCATCTCATCAGATTTCATTACAAGTCCTGAGAAGGCATGGCTGAAGAAAGAAGATGGGACTGCTGCATCGCACCATTTGTAACATGTCTCTTTTCTCAAATCCCAGCAATATACCCCAGCATGTATCCAAAATGCATATAAAGACCAAAAGTAATTTAACTCAAGCTTGGTGTAATCTATTAGGAAAAGAAGAACTGTACAAAGTACTAAATTTAAGATCAAACTTTAAAATGTTGAGAAATGCAAAATTGGACAGTGGGAGAACGAAAAGCTTAGCTTCTTCATAGTAGCATAAATTTTCACTATGTTAGCACAGAAGTCCTCACATTAAAAGAGGGCTAATAATGCTGCTAATTGTTGCAATTTTATCATGGATTTTAAGCACTAAAAAAATCTAATGATAACATAGCTCTTCAAAATTCATCTTTAAAGATGAAGCTAAACAGCACAGAAAATAAAAATCACATGTTGTTTGAGGATTTAACTCACGCAATCAACTCTTCTTGGCCAGAGTAAGTTAAAACAAGATATAGCAACTGTGCACATAGGAAATAGCTGCTTTCTTATGAAAGGCATCGGTTGTAAATGCAGAGGTCGAACATCATCCTTCATTCTGCAGATGAATCAAGATGTAGAGAGTTTTAGATCCCATTTATTGTAATACTTTAGATCCCATTTATTGCAATGCTTGAGATCCCATTTATTGCAATGTTTTTCCTTATTTAATGTAGTAACGGAAGTAATTTCATGAGCTCTAAGCCTTGCCTCTTCTTGAATGCAAAGAACACAATAGTCTCCCTTAACCACCAACATAAATCTGGGTAGTCTTCCAAAAGAAATCAGCCAAATAATCAGGGAAAAGTGATTACGTGGTTTCAGCAGAGGCATTTATGTGTTTTCCCTGCTAAATAAAGAATTAATGGGGATGAAATATTAGCAGCTGAGTTTTGCTGATGTATTCACTCCTGGTTTAATGGTTCTTCTGCAGAAGTACTGGGAATTCCTTCTCATTACAATTACAATTCTCATTGACATCAAAAGGGAACACCATTGGCAAAAACTGAGTGGTTTTGAAAATCCCAGCAACAGTATTTTCCAGTCAAACTCAATTTTATTGGTGAGTTGTCCACTATCATGTAATATAATAGGCAAAATTATCTTTCTTTGCTCAGAATGTGGGACAAGAAACTAAAAAGGGGAATTTATTTACTTTTTGGGATGCTGAAGGGTATTTGCCATGCAAGGTGGAGCACTCTGCGCTCTATTTTGTTCCTCTACTAAAGCAACATTCATTATTTTGTCCTGCTTTTTCCTATTTCCTCTTTACATCATTACCAAAGCAAAGTTTGTTTATGTTGTCACCATAACATCTTTACCCCAGACAGAAATGTGCCTAAATAACCCCATGAGTCTGCTGCCAAGGCTGCACTGGGAGTGAGCTGGCAGGGGATGCTGTTGGAGGCATGCAGCCAGGACACCTTCCCAGGGATGCTACACCTTGTCCTCACACTCTGCCTGTCCGCCCTTGCTCACCAGGGGACACGACCTCCCACCTGGATGGTGGCTTTTGGCTTCCAGCAAACAGGACAGTGGTAAAGAAGCCCTTTGGTTGGTTGACCCCATCCATGGACTGGATCCATCCAGGCATCATCATGCACCAAAAACTGTTTATTTATTTCATGTCTTGTACTGGCCCCATGGCAAAACCTGTAAATACTGCCTTTTATCCCTCTTAAAACTCAGAAGTAATGGGAACATTGTCTTAGTACATTCAAGACTGAACTCCTTTGAGAGAAAAACAAAACATGTTTTGCCTCCATTTATTAAGAGTTTTCTCCAATGTGTGTGAAGGGCTCTTTATTTTGCAGAAATACGAAATGGAAAAGGTCCATGGTCCATATCCCTACTGATGTGGGGTGATCATATCCTCTGGCTGGCTCAGAGCAGCAGGAGTGACGATTGGTAATCTGCCCAAGAAGGGAAATTTCTGCATCTGCACTATATTTAAAACACTTTTAATGGGATGACTGAGAATTCAGGTAAAGGTTTTGGGTTCAGCTTTTGAAAGCACAAGACACCAGAAAAGACAGGGAGGAGAATTATATCCATTGAGGGACGAAGGGGCTGGGCAGGAGAAGTTTAGGCTGACCAGGTATGAGATCAGGACCACAAAGGGCAGAGCTCAGCCTGATGCTTATTTCAAGACAGGAGTTACTAAAAAAATGTAAAAATATAACAGAAAATGAGTGGGAACTTAAGGAACTCGGCATTTGTCTGTTTGAAAGGTCTCCACACTTCAGAATACCAAGGCATAGTTGGCATGAAAAAGCTACTTCTGTGCTCCTGCAGAGCTTTTGCTTTCTCACACTGAATTTCAGCAGCAATGCCTTAGCAATGTGCATGTTGGAATTAAAAGAATGTATTTGTTAATTTGCTCAAACACAAGCAGGTAACTCTGGTTCAAAATATTATATCCTTCTATTCTTGGGGTAGAAGAGTGACAGAAAACAATAAGGGCACAGAAATATGCATCATCATTCTACTATTTTGATTTTATATCTCATTTTAATATTTTTCAGTTTTTCTTATATGAATTTTCTGCACACATTTCCTCTCTTCCTTGTTTCTGAAAAGTGGGCTTTAGGTAGAATCCCCTTTGCTTCACAGCAACCATCAGTGCCCATCTCAGAGAAAAAGTGGACTGGGCAGGCATGGTGCTAAGAGCCCTGGCTGGTGCAACAGCCCCATGCACAATGCAGACACTTCTACTGCCCTTTCCTCTTCCATACCTCCATTGCACCAGCTACAGATGCTCCTCTTTGTTTTGGAGATGTCCCTTTTCTCCAACACTGATGTCCTATCATTTACTTGAGGTGAATAGAAACACTGATTTTTTGTTGACTTAGCCCCAGTTGCTCAGGCTGGGGAGTCAGACTGTGGCTGGAGGTCTCCATGAGTAAGTACTGGGCTAAGGAAAACCTGTTTGCATATTGCAGTTGTAAAGGCTTACATGAAAATGTGAGTGATTGTACACCCTTGCAATTACTAATTTGTCTTAGTAGGTAAACAGATGTCAGTGGTCAGGGAACAAACAGGTTTACATATGCTGTGTGGAAACCTGGGGCTACACTCTTCTTCCATTGTTTGCTATTTGCATTATGGAAATCTAATAGACAGTTGAGGTGCCAGAGGTTAAAAATATTCTGTAAACTTAGCTGAAAAAACCCAACTGTCAAGAGTTCAGGTAGTTTCTATCTTTTTTTTAACGTGCTGTCAGTACTACATTCACACTTCAAGAGGCTCTCATATAAATATTTGCTTGCAAATGCCACCAAAACAGAAAACTACATAGTGAGTCCTGATGCTTTGAATGAGGATCTAAGCCTAAATTGGCCAACTGTTTTATATAGCCAGCTTTGGTAAATCTGCTGCCTCATTTCCAGACGATCACATTTACTATTTATTGTCCAAATATTTGTGGAAAAAATGTTTACTTCTAATTTTGAATAAGCCCCTATATTTTCAAATATCTCCCACAGTGTTGTGTACTTAAAGGCTGCATCCTCAAATCTTGCAAAGCAGAATAACTATAGTGAACTTAAAGGAGAGAGCTAGGTATAAATGAGCTGAAGATCTGGCCAGCCTAACCTATGTGAAGAATTAACTGCTTTATTTTAAAACTGTTGGTAAATTAAGTTAAAATGAGATGTAATGGTAATAATACAGCTGGCAATTGGCTTCTAAGCTTTACCAGATTCTTATCATAATAGCTGTTAGAAGGCAAATCAATGGCCCTCACTCATGACTTAAAAATATACTCTGTAATATCTTCCTCCTTTAGTCATGGATGTTCTGATATTCAGGGTCTGAAAAATTGACTTTATCTTGCTGGTGGACTCCTGTCTGAAACCTCAACTGCCTCGAGATCAAAGAAGATCCCTTGTCTGTGTTGTCATTTTGAGTGGCAGATCAGCAATGTGTAATTCAGTAGATCAACCCCTACTATGAAAATAATTATACATCTTCCTTAGTTAGATCGGTAAAATCAAAGTGATGGTCTAACACAACTTAATTTTGTCCTTCAGAAAGAAGTCATTCTTGAGCTCACAATAACTTCAGAGATCTTTTTTTTGTAACTGTTTCCTAATTAACTGTTTCACTGCCCAAGCCCATGCTTCATTTGTTTTATCACTATATCACATTTTCTTTTTTTTTTTTTTTTTTTGCTTCTTTATCTCCTCCTTTTGCTTTTTTCACCCCCTCTTTTGATAGCTGGGAATTACTTCAATGAAACAGTTCAGAGGAAAATCTACATGTGGAGGCCACAAGGAAGCAGTGAATATTTGTGGTAGCAATGGCATGAAGTACAAATTTCTGTAAAATCTGCCAACAATGTCAGTCAAATTCTCTCTGAACATCTGTGTGTGTGTCACAGAGTTCTTCTTGGGATCATAAAAACACATTTCTACTTGCTGCAAGAGAAATTTGCTAAAGCTCAAAAGCGATGAAGGTGAGAAGCACAACTGAGCTTTTGGCATGTGACTGGGAGGTGAGTTGACAAGGCATTTGTGGAGGATCGCATTTCTGTTTACAGGGAGGAAAAGGACACAACCTCACTTTTGGCAGCTGCTTTACTTGCCAAATTTGCAGTTCAGTTTCTCCTAGATGTTCGCTTTTAGACATAGTTAATACTAACTGTACCGGACATGTGAACATTTAAATATAAACTTGGAAAATTTCTAGCACATGGGCACAGGTTGTATAGCATTTGCAATCCCAATATGTACAGTATCTGGCAATTGCAGAATGGCCATGTGGGATCAGCTGATTTCCTCTACACTAGTGACCAGTACCAGCTGCTTCAAAGGAAGATTCACAAATCCTTGCTATAAGCTTTTACAGGACAGCTGGTGCCTAAGGTAGTTTCCATCTCATTTTGGCTTGAAGATGGCTCATGCGATGGCACATAAAGGGTCAGCAATTCTGAGTTTCTTGTGACTCTAGCACTGTCAAGGAAGTATGGGAAGGTCAAGCTCCCAGTATCTCTGAACTTTGACATGAAGCATTTAACTTTCCCCCCTCAAACTAAAAGGCTCTGCTGCATTGCTAGTTATAATTATTTCCTCTGTCCCCTTTCCACTGCGACCTGTCCCCACGAGCCCCAGGTTTCACCACCTTTCAAGCTTTAACTACCCAGGCCCGCAGTGGCTGCGGGGAAGGACGGAGGAGAAGCAGACGCCGAGCTGTGGTGTTTCCTCAGTCTCTTGTTGCAGGAAGTTATTTGTATGCTCAGTTATTTGTATGTTCCGTTCATTAAGTTCTTTGTAATGGTTCATTCCAAGATTTTCCCCCTAATGTGTATGGTTTGTTCTAAGTTTATTGACAGCTTTCCCCTCCCTTTCCTTGCTCGTCCCTACCTCTCTTACCCTTGTCAATCTCCCCAGTCCTTCCCCTTGTTCAGGAAAGTTCTGTGCTGCCCTGTTTATGATTGGATCCCCTTTTATGGACACACCTCTTTGTCATTGTCATTGGTTATTTGATTTGTATGTTATGTTGTAAATCCCTCCTTACTTCCATCCCATTGGACCTTATCCTTTACTCCACCCACTCCCTGAGACCCTTATCAGCTTATGTTCCTTATTGTTTCTTGTCTTCTGACCCAAGCTCCCATCAGAATAAATTCTTCTGGTACTTAGCTTGGTCGGAGTCCGCCCTGTTCTTTTTATTAGCCTGTGCGCAGCCTAACAGCAGCCTCTACGTGGCCTCGGTTCTCCCACCTTGCAGCCTACAGGGATCCTCCCACAGAAGGAGCCTTCCCTCATGGTGTGGTGACCTGGACTCCGGGCACACAGGGCACTGCGTCAGTCTCTCAGGACAGACTCTTCGGATTTGTTCACTGACACCACGTACACGCTGTACCGTGGCAATATGTCATGTCAGCTGGATAATAATGTGCCACAACCTGACCTGACACAGGGCAACAGGATACTCTCTGTCATTCCTGCCTGCCCTGTCTGATGTTGCAGGTAGAAATGTGCGCTGTTTGCGGTGCACATTGCTTGAACTACTGGACATCTGAAAGCAAGGTGGAATGATAAAACCAAGTATATCACAAAATTAATGCACTGGTTTTCTTTACTGATGGTATTTCCTCACTGGATACCTTTCCACAGGCATAAACTGTTCTGACATTTTCAGACTTCTAGGCCAAAAATACCAGGATATTCACTTCTATCTGATGACAACAAGAGACTGTTTCATGTCAAAACATGGGATTTACTCAATTTGCCCCCCTGAATTAATGTCAGGATTTTATGTTAAAAGTTCAGGATGCTTATTAACTTTTGGGAGAAAAAAACAAAAGCTCTATTATATACCTTTACTGTATTAAAAAACCCCAACCAATCTTTGATGTGTTCAGCATGCAACTTTTTGAAGTTTCAAATAGTATAGCAGGCGAAGCGTGGAGCAAAGCGCCTTTGCTTTGGTCCCTGAGTCTATTGACCTGTGATCTCAAGCAATAAGCAACTAATAAAAGCAAAATTAAGACACTGGAACAGATTTTCTTATAAAATTAGGCTTTTTTTGTTTCAGCAGTCTTGGAGTCTCAACAGCGTCTGCATGCTAACAGAAATTAAACTGCTTTCAAAGGGAATAGCAAGCTGTACAGTCAGAGACAGAGTTTAAAACCTTCACATTCATTAAAATGTATTTGAAGAATGATAAATCTTCCTCGCATGTCAGACAGCCATCTTTTCTGTTTTATTTTAAAAGCTGCCTTTCAGAGATCTGAGAGTAAATAAGCATGCAAAGACCTCTTTAACAGCACAATTTTTTACTTTTTCCCCCTCTCTAATAAAAAAGTGTTTATGACTTCATATGCAGGACTGGAAAGAAAAGGATGTGACTAACAAAGATTAAAGGTATAAAATCCGCAGGCTACATTTAAAAGTAACTTTGAAAAGCTTTATTTAATGTTGTATATGAAAATAAATTATTTCCCCTGCTTGTTTAAACCAAACTATCCCGACCTCCGTTTTTTCTTCTAGTTTTGCACTTAGATAATTTTGTTACTTGGTATCACCTTTTATCTGATCCTACCTTTTCATCCAAAGCCAATACGGCCTATATGATCAGGAATTATGCATTTTCCTGCCTCACCTAAAGAAATAAAAAAGCCTTTGGATGTAAATACCTACCACTTTTTGAAAAGTATCTTTCATTTTCTCTGAAAATAGGTAGCTTCCTAATGATTTTCTGATATATTTTAGAGCAGCAAAAATCACTATTAGCTTATTACAACATAAAACAAATGTTTGGGGAGGATATTCAGAGCACATTATCTGAGGATACCCTCTAATTTCAATTCCTTGTCTTATAGACTTTCTACATGACCCCAGGACATTCTGTTAAGATAAAATTTCTGAGATGGATTTGTACATTAAGTCTTGATCTAGAAAAGGGCTTATGTGATTAAAATGGAACTTAGGGAGGTTTTAAGTACCTGTGACCAAGATTGAAATCCTGCCAATTCCTGCTCAACTACAGCTTAACCTCAGAGGCACTGAAGGAACATACGGGCCTGAATTTTTATTTTTCATTAAATTGCTTTAGAGCCATAAGGTACTGCAAAACACATGAAGCCATTTCAAAGAAAACAATTGTCCTTTAGCAACATATATGGAAAATAAATGCTTATGAAAGGACCAGTGACTTGACTACAGGAATGGGGTACCTGTTTCCTTCTCATTCTGGTTTTGTAAGTGATAATATTAGTGACTTCAATTAACAGGGCTATGATATTCAGATATTTCCAGGCCTAATTTCCAATTATTTTAGTAGGAGGTGAGAGCCCACACAATTCTGAGGTGTGTTCTTTGGATGCATAACCTGCTTTTGAAGATGTGACTTACGTATTTTGGCGATGTTACTTGTGGTATCTCTGGATCTCAGTTTTTCATCAGTGAAAGGGGCTCAGAGGCACTTCCCTGCTAACCGAGCTGATATGCTAGGTGAGTGTATTTAAAAACATGTAGCTGCTAGGTACCAATGGAAATCTATACTAGATTGGTTTTGGATGAATGTATTCAGATTATTTTATGTTACATTAGAAATAATTTTAAGTGCAGAACAGCCCCAGGATGTGTTAGGAATTAAAATTATGCAATGGGAAGTGCTGGAATTGCCATAAAACACATACCCTAATATTCTGGTCCTTCTCTGAAATTCTAAAGGAATTTGGACTTTATTATTGCCTTTTTCTTTAAGCTATTAAAACAAATTTATCAAAAAAGTAGAACAAACCTGATATATGTCCAAAAAAAGGCTCCTCAAGAGTTCTTCAACATCTGACAAGCTAGTGCATTTATTGTGCTATGTGACAGTTATTTGTGCAAAGTTATGTCCTGGTTACAAGGAATGATGCATACTTTAGTTTTTAAGAAATAACAATATTTTGCAAAATGTCTCATTGTTGGTCTGCAGGATCTGCAAAAAGAATAGGAATCTAAATGTTGCACATATCCTCCTTATGTAAAGAGACTCTGACCTCTGACACTAACAAGTTCTTAAAACTGGAATATTTCTTTCTACTCCTACCTACTTAAAGTTGGGTTTGTTTTGTTTTCTAGGTGGTTTTTTTACTAAGTAAGAAACTACCTTCATTATTTTGTGCATCATTTCCTCCCTGTTTACATGTCAAATTCAGTTTAAAATAACTCTTAACAAGGAAGTTTTGGGAACCATTTTCTTCGAAAATCGTTTCACAGTCTCATAGATATTTCTGTTTGAAACTTACTCCTGTTATTCTTTTCAAAAATTTAATTTGTTAAAATAATCACATTAGCTTTTAATCCTTGCAACCATTCCCTTCAAAGGCTTTTGAAGGTAACAGGCAGAGATTAAAGCAGATTTCTCCGCTCCTCCCTCTGCAGCCACTCACACATCTCATTCTACATTTGCTCCCCAGGATTTCCAGCCCCAGGTGACCATCAGTACCAGAAAACACTTTGAGATGATCCTGGAGCTCAGCTTCAGGCCAGGTAGGTGAGGACATTGGTAAATTTAACTGTCCCTGTGAGTTGTTAGTGCTGCAACCAAGAGAAGCTCTTTGTGAGCATGCTGCCATATGCCTGGGGATGTCTCCGCCTGAGACTTCTTGCTGCCCTCACCCCAACTTCTTTGCACACCTTCTGCAGAACTCCTGCTCCATGATCACTGAGGGCAAAAGGAGCACTGTCTTGGCAACATGCAATCCTTTGCAGAGCCAGTCATTCAGATTACATCACTGCTGTGCTAAACCTTGTTTCAGTTTAAATATTCTTGCCTAATTTTTGCTCACTTAAGCAGCTCCTGTCTGCATGTTCTCCTGTTTAGCAATAGCCACTCTCAGCTGGCAGTCCTGGCTCTGTATCTGAGAGACTTTTTGGCTTGCTGTGTATACTGAGTTGGAAGTTTGGGTTGCAGAGTTTTCCATATCTGAGCTCAGCTGTGTGGTTTGTTTAGTTCTTGGAGACTGGGGTTGGCCATCTGAATTCCTAGGTCTTGTGTGTCTGGAGCAAACCAGTTTGGTTTTACAAAAATATTCTCTGGTATGACAAGCTCTTGAATAGCAATCAGTGTTCAGCAGCAATGACAGACAGCAGTATCCACAGGAACGGGGTAATCTATGGAAACTCAAGTAATTGGCATGTTAATGGTAAAAAAATTAACTCATTCTAGGAAAATGAATGGCATGGGCTTATGAATGGTACTTTTTTTTGAAAAGGTTGTGATGTCAATATCAATAATTGGCCCTTAGAATATTATCATAATGGAAATATTAGCAATGGCTGTGTTCCACAGGGAAGAAAACAATCTGTCACAAGGAAACATAATGGTAAACTAGTTACAGTATAATAAAAACAACATATACTTAAAGCCTAAAGGCTTATTTGTATGTTAGGATTACTACTAAACCTCTTACTGTATAATTGCTAATGACTTAATCAAGTGTTTGAATTTCAAGTCCTCTCCACGGCAGCAAATTAAGACCTTTTGAAACTGGAAGTTCTTTGAGACAGGCACCTATATCTGAGAAAGGGCACATGTACCACATCGCACTAGCCCTCCCAAAACTCTGGTCTGAGGGTATCTCAGTAATGTGAACAGCCATTAGGATCAGGATTAGATCTCTCAGGCACTCGAGATGAGGAGAAATATCTCATCTTATAAGGGATCACGCTGCGTATAACATCTTTCTGTAATGTATATGGCAAGGTAAGGCATTTATACCACATCACTTTTCCTTCATTGGTCATAGCATTACTTTTATTTTTTGAAGTCACTTATCATGAGTATTTTCTAACTGTCTGAAATGACCTAGTCCTGAAATAACAGGATTTTCTACACCTTGCCAGCAGGAAGATATCAATAAAAATAAGCAGTTAGATTTAGTTTTATGTTGTTTTCTATAAGCCAACAGTGATTAAAAAGGTCTCCCTTAGATCCTGTTTCCAGCTTTCTATAGGAAAGGGTATGCTAGTTTCTTCAGGAGCTCTAGTTGCTTTATGAGAAGAATCCTCTGTTACACATAAATTAGTCTGTATAAATACAAACCACATTTGAGAAAGTTACTCCTGAAATGTTGATGTCTGACAGCCGTGCAGCCAGTGGGAGCAAAGACGTATAGCACTGCCGTTTTTCACAGAGGGAACAAAGGGACACGCTAAGTTACTATGTTTCATCTTTGTTGATATTGGACATTTATTCTGGACAAAGTGATCCAGAGGAAGATAAATAAAAATACTTTGATTTTTCAAAATAGTGACTTTGAATTGGCCGGAAAAGAAAAATAAAGAAAGCCAGAACCATGTTACCCCATGCCAGGAGACAGTGGTAAGTTTTTATTTTTATAGCACATTCTGGAAAACATCAGGGAAGGAAAAAAAATCATAGAATCACATAATTATAATTCTCTATATTAGGAATTAAAATGCATTTTCATATCACTTCTCTTAAGTTACCCTTTAGGAGCTTTTGCATATTTTAGATAATTAACAATATTAACAATTAAAGAGATTAATAAAATAGAAATATAAAATATGCCTGCATTTCAACAGGAGGAAAATCTGTAAGTAAAGTAAATCTGTCTCAGTTTCTGAGCTTACACCTTCAAAAGTGATCTTTGATATTTCTGTTGGCTGGCAATGGGCCTCTGGATGCATGGGAAGCTCCCTCTGTATCTGATTGCAGGACTGGGACTTCATGTGGTAGGTCTTTGAATGTTCACCACTTTACACAGAAAAGGCTCTGGTCTACTGGTTACCACAGGGTAACCAATGCAAGTCTAGAAAAAGGGAAAATGGAAGAACTGCATAATTTTCATCCTCATGTCCAAAATAGTAAACCCATTAAGATGACAGCTATATAATATACCTTTTGTTAGTTTCCAGTGAAAGTGGCTTCTGGGCTTTTGTGGAAACCTTCATTCTTTCTTTTGAAGTTTATAAAAAGCTCTGTCATTTCTATATCGAGATCTGATCCTGAATGACCTCTGCAACCTCAGTGCACTACATACATGGCTTCTTCTGGCCACAGTGGGCACCATTTTGCCATTGCCTTCAAGATTTGATGTTGTAAGAAAAGAAATTTTTGTGTCTAGCTAGCTGGACCAGGCTGCAAAATCAGACCAACATTTCACAGAGCCGAGTACCTTTGAAAACGGAGTGTTCCTTATAAATATCAAAAAGCAGAAGCTGAGGCTTCTTGAGGCCAGGGAGGCAATGAGCCAAACTGGGGCTGCACAGACATATGGCTACAGGCGATCATCTGGTATAAAGATAGAAGGGCCAAAGTGTGCCAGAAAAGGACATATCACAACAGTATCTTATTACTGAACACAGCTATTAGCCACCTATTTACAATTTCATGGAATCGAGTCTCTTTTATATCAAAGGTTATTCTCAGATAGCAGAGAGTTTCCTGCTTGTTTCGAACAAGCCAGCTCTGGCATCAGAAGAAATACAACCATATTTTCCAAGGCTGAGGCTGTAGCAGTACAACATCCCTGTCTCATCAGCGTGGTCAAACACAGCATGGATTGAATAAAAACTGTGACCAAAGGGCCAGGCACTCCACAGGAATTATTTTGGAGTGATTTTCAAAGACAAAGAAAACAACAAGCAGATCTCTAGTATTTTTTTGCAAGGCCAAAATTTAAATTTATAAATTAAATTTATAATTTTGCCTTCTATAGAAACAGACAAATACATGTTTTGAATCCTACTGATGGATTATAACACATTTAACACAGCCAATCTCTTCTGGAGTCACTGATACTAGCATAAAATTAATAAATGGTAACAGCAAAAACAAAGAATGGCTGAAGACCTAGACTGGAGTACCCAAATGCCAGAAACCAATGGGCTTTAGGAAGAAGTGGAACCAAAGAGAACAGAAACTTAAAAACTCTTTCAAAGTAATGCAAATGTTTGTAATCAAACTCAAATCTAAAGAGATAAGGATCTGATGAACAAAGCATTCAAAAGAAGGGAAAAATGATGAAGCAGTATCAAAAGGGAGCTTCTTATTTCAGGATGTATGCATAGCAGTAGATTCTTGCCATCTCAGGCAGTATAGCGTTCTTATTACTCAAAAGTAGTCATTCCTTCAAAGCGCAATGAAAATTACCCACAGAACACAATTCTAAGTTACAAAACCCCAAAAATTTCAAAAGAAAAAATCAGCGAAGTTATCTTTTCTTGGCTCCAGCAGTATTTTCTAAACTTCAAACACAATTTGTGTACTCAATATAGTTTTATTCTAGTAAACATAATAGAATGGGATTCTTAGTATTCATAACAAAAAATAATGATCTGTTTGATCTTGAGTACCTTAATGCAACAGCATTTTGTCAAGGTGTCTTCAAAAATGTAATTATGTGCTGTGGAAAAGGGCATCCCTTTTTGTAGTTTTAGACTTATTGCCTTTCAATTTCTTTGAATGTCAGTCTGCTTTTGAATTTTTGAGAGAGCCAAGACTACTAAGCTCATTTTTTTCCTGGAGCAATCATTTTCTTACAACATAAATACCATCTTCTTCATGAAACAAATACCTTCAGTTGTTCTCAGTGTCCCCTCAGATTCTTCTGCTTTCTGCCCTTCAGCCCTTTGACTTATGCTTGCTTTTGCTTGATCAATGTTTTGAGATTACCTTGATGGAAATCAAATATGATATCCACTGTCAGATACCCACTAAATGCAACTGTGTCAGAAATGCCATTGTTGTTTACTGCTATAATTCCATTACATAATAAGGACTATCAGCTGCTTTTATGCTTAATAACATACCATGCTGTTTTTTCCTGCTTTCTGTTTTCTCCCTGGTGACTTTGATGTGTATAGTAGGATACTGAAAGCAGTCTAAAGACTCTGCGAGTGGTTAAAAGGAGCAGGTACCCTTTAACAACAATTTTCTGCTTTTCTTTAAGCTGACAAAGTGTGTGAGCCTGTATGGAGAGAGTGGAAGTACCAGAACATTGAAATACATTCCTCCTGCTTACGCTCACTACTTTGTCCTGCGGACACTAAGACTCAAGTACATAAACTTCAGAAGGGATTTCTTCACCATTCCCTCCTTGTACATATTTTCTTCCCCCTTGTTGCTTTACCTCAAATAGGAATCCCTATGGAAGATATGTTTCAGCTTGCCAGAGCTGGAAACAGGCAAAAGAAATGCAGGCATAAACAAAAGAAAATTTAGGTGTAACGTTTTGAATATTCTCCTAATTGCAGGACTTATTATCAGTTTCCAAGGCAAAATGTTGACATTTGTATCACCTGAATCCATTCTAGCTGGACTAGAGAAAACAGTGAGAAGCTGAACAGGGTGAAAACGGCTTAAATACCCTTTGCTATGTACACATTCTAGGATTTACAGAAGACAGTTTTTAGACAAGCAGACATGATCCTACATATGAATGTGGATTTGTCTAAGCAAAGCTCACAGCAAATAATCAGAGAGATGCTAGAGTTCATGGTTATTCAGCTGAGGAGACAACTTTTGTAAATTGCTTCCTGAATCAGCTATGACTATGAGGGAAAGACATAAATGAAGGACACCTCTGTGACTGCCAGTAGCCAGTGGTCAAGTACTATAAATGCCAGAACATACAATGTGGGCAAATATCAGCTTTACCTAAAGCTATGGACTACATACAGAATTTGGCTCCATGGATCATTTTTCCTTAGGAGTCTTCTCCACTCCAGCTAATAATGTTGTTGACCTCAGAAGAATTTTCATTCATGTGAATCAAGGCCATTAGATCTACTCTAGAGAACAGGATTAGTTTCTTTAACTAAGTCTTGCTGTGGGTTTCCTTAGTTGAAATCGGAATTCTAAGCCATGGCTTATGCTGTCATACACCCTTTGGCAGAAATTGCCTTCCTGGGGCCTTAAGGAAAATACACATCACAAAACCGTCGCAATGAGTAAACATGTTTGTGACCTGAATCTACTTCTGCTTTGTAAAGGCTACTTTGAGAGAGCTGCAAAACCTCAGACTCCCCTGGTTCATTCATTGCAATTGTTGCTCATAGTTGTGGTTGTTTTCCTTCAGACACTCGTTCTCCTTTTCCTGCTTCGTGGCCTGTTTTTGCACAGTTCACTTGCTCAGGCAATGGAAATAACTTCCCTTGGAAAACAACACTGAAGATCTGCAGCTTAAAAATGTCATAGCAGTGCAAAACGGATTGCAGAAAAACATTAAGAAGAAAATGACAAATTTTCAGGAATATTCTTCATCTTGAACAGTGGTTCTTTACAAAATGGGATACATTGAAGATAAACTGAATTTCTCAGAACTACCGATACAGCTCTGTAATGGAAGATTATTTTTTGTATTTGCTTTGTTTCGATGAGAAATAGGATTTACAGTTAATTACAACTTTAGAATAAAACTAGAGCATTGTTTTGGTTTGTTTCTTGAGAAGTAGAGAACATTAAAATTTTTGGAATTAATTAATCTAGAATTAAAAAATTAAACCTTTCAGTTCAGCCTTTGGTTTATTCTTAGCCTAACTTTGTTCTTCATCAGCAGTAGCCTTTTTTATTGTGCATCTATTAAAAACCTTTTCCCTCAACTGCCAGCTAACCCAGCATGACTACTGCAGCCTAAAGTCAGAATTTCTTCCAGGCATCAGATGAAAGCAATCATATGTATGTGACTTCCACTCTGAAGAACTGTAAGAATACACTGCAGCACATTAAAACTCCACTTTCCACTAAAAATGAATGGTGTATATAGTCAATGCAATATATTATTTTTTACTTATTCAGCAAAAGAACTGTGCAAACATAAAGGTGGGATCTATGATCTTTATTAATGCTAACTTCCAAATTCAGGAGTGCACCACATTCTTCCATAAAATGTTATATTTTAGGGTACTAATCATCATGAGGCATGAAATCCCTGAGGAAATTATTAAGAAACAATGTATTTCTACAGAACATGGCCAAACCATGAGTGTTGAAATAATACCTGTAATTTGTAAGATTTTCTTTTTTAAGCTAAGATCCTAACTTTAACATCAAAAGTTGTATTCAAGTAAATGTTTTTATTTTCTCCAGTAGTGTAGAATTGATATTTTTTTTGCATTTGCAAATATAAATTTGTAACCCATTTTCACCCTACATCTGCAATTAGTTCTAAAGTAAAGAATAGTTACAGGAATAAAATTGAGTACAAGTTGAAGCAAAAGACAACAAAGAAATCAGTGGTTTGTATAAATCCCATTTCTAGTTGAAATGCTTTCTACTGTTACACGATTATTTCTACAACAGTGTCAAAAAGCACTTTCCTCCAGAAACTTTAGTTTTGTCTTGCCAAAGTAAATATTCTTAATCTGTTCTAATTTTCTGTCATTCTCCAAGGACCAACATACCTCTGTTTGAGGCTTTACAGTGTCTGATCAGTGATTGTTTCAAGGAATCTCAAGACTTTGTATATACATTCTGTGCCGTCATTTACCTTTCTAGAAGACTGAACATACAAAGCATTTTAATTCTGACAAAAAATAGTGCATTTAACCTGAGCTATTTTTTTATAATCTGCCCTTTTCTTCAAAGCAAGTGGAATCTCTCATCTAGTACTTCAATACAACAAGCAATCACACTTATTTTTCTGCTGTTCTACTATTTCTAATTGTACCTACTTACATTCTATGTCTCAAAAAGAAAAGAATGCAATAAATAAAAAAATGAGATTACACAACTTATTCGTCATACAATTGGAGAAAAAATACAAAGTTTTTTCAGCATTTTCTATTACAGGATTTTTCAATTGCCTACAGATTAACCCATCACTCTGGGCCATAATATTCCATGGAGGTGGTTGGCTCACAGTAACATTTTTTAAAAAGTTTGAGCAAAACTGGTGCATTCTGAACAACAAGATGCAAAGAATGTCTTTTCAATGCTAAAAGTCTTTTCAGATAGTTAGCTGTGGAATTCACCCTATTCTGGAACAGATGGATGAAAACTAATAGAGAGCTAATTCTTGTATTAGGGATGTGCTTTTTTATTACCACGTGCCAGTAAAATGATGTAATTTGGACAAGATGAAGACTTTGGAAAATTTGGAAAGGTCTGCAGATTCACAGTAATGGTTTGCTCAGGGCTGGTACCGAAATTCTTTAAATATTTGCTCTACATTGAGTCAGCAACTGAAGGATGTTGGCTCCCCACATTTCCACAAAAAGGCTACTCTTTGATGTTGTTGGATAATGCAACACTTTAGATCCAATCTACAATTAGGGGATTTCTTTTCTGCTTCACTGCACAAGAGAGGATAAAATGGCTCAATTAAGTCACAAGAGAAACAAGTCAGAACTGATGTGCTGGGTTACAGAAGCAGAGTTTGAGGTAAGAAAACTGAGACTAGGAAGAGGAGCCATTGAAAAGTCTTAAACAGAATGGCAAAGGACTTCAAGCACTGGGCTAAGAAAGGAAAACTGGTGAACTGAAGAAGGATGAGGTTGCAAGTACCCAGATTAAAAGAAAGTCAGACTGAGCAAGGCTGCTCAGTGGCAGAAAGAATGAAAGGGGGACCATGAAGAGAAAGGCAAATGGCCAGATAAGGAGGTTCATGAGGAGCAGCTGTTGGGGAAAGACCAAGATATTTTCTGCACCAGAGCATAATGAGTTAGGAATAAATAAAATCAGCAGACACCAAGCAACTGAGAGGCACCAGCATTTATGCAGGTATTTCTGATGCTTTCACTGTCTGTCATGTACCCAACTGCAAGCCACACTGTATGAAAATTTGTTCAGTGTCCGAAGTCCCTGCTGGATTAAGTGCTCTGAGGAATGCCAGTTCCTGGCCCTGAGACTTGCAGAACCACACATAGAGGCTTCTCTAGGGCTGCAGTACCTCCTGACTCTATTGAAGAAAAAAGAAAACCAAAAAACCAGCTTTGGAATAACATTCCCAACTGTTTCACCATCTTTTCATGGATCTGACTCAGAGAAGTTAGGATTTCTCTTCAGGTGCCACAGGTTAGAAAAAACACCTGACTAGGCATTTCAGGATCACTTACAAAAGCTGTATGTAGGTTAGTTAAGCAAAGAGAACCCGAGGTACTGACCTCTGAAAAGTTGGCAGGAGCTTTTGGAATCACCTTCCGACATGCTGCAAGTAGTTGACGAGTAATGATTAACAGATTCCATATATCAACTTTAGACCATGTAGCTGTGGTCAGAATAAATGGTTCATGTTAATGATTTACATAAGCATTTCAAACTCCCTGGCACCAAAGTGAGAATCTTTGATTTTAGTAACAAGAACATAGAAGATCTGCCTGAAAGGAATCTGAAAGCTCAGCTATTGTGATACTTGACCGAAGCATCTAAAGTTCTTCTTCCCTGAAACAGAAAGTGGTATCTTAGATACTTAGGCTGAGCTTGTTTCTACATAATCACTCATGGACTATTTTCTTTCCTCTAGAGATAAAGCTCTGACTGGGACCAACAGGACTCTAAAAAGGTATGATTTGCTAAGTTTCACTTAAAATGTGTCAGTGCAAAGTTAGGTAGACACTTCCACAAAAACTGGTCAGAACTCATCTCCTCAGCTCTTGTCCAAAAATGCACTTACCAACAGGCTCTGCAACAGGCACTGGAGGTAAGCAAACTCAGGCCTTCCAGAATTAAGAGGAAGCATGCTCTGGAGCTAAAAGTCATTTCTATTCATGCCCCAGTTTTGCAGGATATGGATCTCGATATTAGGAACAACAAGGAAATACAGAGAAGGCTGTTAGTTTGCTTAGCTTTTAAGAGCAGATAAGCCAAGACCAAAATCTCCACTATATGCCTAGGGACATATTTGGGAACAAATACAAGATTGACAGAGTGGTAGATAAGTATTGCATTTTGCAATTGCCCAGAGTCAAGAAGTCTGACAGATGTGTCTCATCCACTACAAGAGTTCCTGCTGCAAAATGCTATTCTATATCAATTTCCAAACAATATAACAATACTAATGGGCTCCTTTAGGCATCTCTTAAAGACACAATTCCCCCATTAAGCCATAATATTAAGTAGTCACCAATACTCTTCTGAAGTTCTAAATGCTTTTTAGATTCAACTTCTGTGTGGATGTCATAAAGCCCAGTTTGAAAGAGGCAAAAGGAAAGTGAGTGGATCCTCGCTAAAAAAGGTGCCAGTACCTAATGGAAGAACAACCAACCTGTACATCTTCAGTGCTGGTTATCACCTTAGCATCTAATTTATGGCTGAGGATTCAAGAAGGGTAATCAAATCTTGGGAGCAAAAGTTGCATGGATTCTCTCAATAAATACACCCTACTTATTTGAGTTATCTGGCTGAATCTAGTCATGAGTCTCACAGTGATTGCATATGCTCTGCACTGACAGGGATATTCTAGAAAAAGAGGAAAGTACACAGGCCTTGAATGCATTTTATGACTATTTCTCTGATGCTCCTTCAGAAGGCTAAGGTAATGGATTCCCTAATCAGGTGATGAACATTTCAATGATGTGCACTTTAAGTCACTCTATATTAATATAAACAAGAAAGCAGCACATGACAAAGTGATTCTCCTCACCACAGCAGAGATAAATATTTTTTTCCCCTTTGCAAGTTTTCCTTTCTCTCCCTGGAAAAGGACACTTTGCTGACTCACATGTGATTAGCTTTGTTACTGTAGTAGAAGCAGTGGAAAAGGAGAAAAAAGATGAATCCTTTTCTGCCTCATACACCTCTATCCACCCACAAAATCTAATAGGGGATAAATCATAATCCCAGATGGGAATTTTCCTACTGATTTCAACGAACATAGCAGGGGATTTTCTGTATCTGTTGTTTAAATCGTGCTAACTACAGAAATAGTGGACTAAACAACTAAAATCTGTCTCAGTTAAACTTTTAGGAACTTACTTGAAAGCCCTGAAAATCTCCTTCTGATATGTAAAGTGTGGACATCTGGCTGGAAAAGCTCTGAGACACAAAAACACAGAAGCTGCACAACTCATTTTTACTGAGTTACCACTGATGTACAATTCATCCTGAGAAATATCATGCCTATTTCATGAAACCGCAGATCCAGATGATTTCTTCCCACCTCAGCAAGGCTGGTTCCAACCAAACTGAAAACAACAGCAAATAAAATGAAAAGAGAAAAGAGGAGAGAAACAATCTACCAAGCAAGCAGATATGTGAGCAGAGCAACCTAGAAAGTCTGATGGCCTGTGGATTCTTCTGGAGTGTAAAGAGATAAGTAGCTGGGCTGATGTCTTCCCCTGTAGTTAGGCTTTCCTAGCGCCTCTTTAGATAGGAATTCTTTGAAATTAAGAGATGAACCTACAGTGCAGTCAGTGCTTCCGTGGAAGCAATAAGAAGTCTTTATTCTTTATCAGGCTGCTGTTATTTAGTAAATGTGGAGGAATAGAATTCCTCTGAGAGTGCCACTTTTGTCTCAGGCCTGGTTGAAACTGGATGCCAGCTGATTTTTGACCAGATGCATACAAAAGCAGTGTGACCTGCATTTCTTGGTAATGAAATGAAAAACAGCTACTCCAAATAATTAGAAGCTACCATCTTCCCTAGGTAAACACACCTGCTATCAGTGGTTCCAATCTTGTAAGTAATTAAAAACCTTTTGAACTTTTGCCTCAATCCATCTTGTTTTAACAAAACAAATACCAAAAGCTGGCATACGCTGATAACAGAGAGCTGTAAATACCGAGGTGGGTGATAGTCTTCGACTTTAAGCAGAGCACTGAAACTAATAGAAAAGCTCCACTTGGCTTTAAAGGATTTTGAGCCAGACCATCTTTCTTCAGCTTGTGGAAAAAGACTAGCTCACAGTGGGTCCTTTGAAAATGTGTATTAATAATTAATAAATGTTTTATCTCCATGGAAAATAAAATGATGGGTTTTGGTTGGAGAATAAAAGAACACATTGAGTTTCAAGATGACCAAATGTTTATATTGTCAAACATGTAAGTTTGTTGAAGCTAAGAGAAACTCAGTGCTTCATACAAAACTGCAGAGGATCTATTACTTTCTGCAAAGTCTTGGCTAATCAAAATCCAGCTGTCCTCTTGCACACAGCGCAAACTCAGCATATGCAGACATTCATATGTACACTTTAAAGACCTAAAAATATTGTTAAATGATGCCTAGTCTATTCTGTGAGTAAAGTCTGATTAAAGTAGTGTGTCTATTCAATGGACTTAGTAACAGATTTCAGTCTATCTTGTTAGGGATAATAATTTATATTCTAGGTATTTTGGTGACTAAGGTTAACTTCATAAATAGCAAATTAATATACTGTATTAAAAATCTGATCTACTTTTGCTTTTTATTTTGCGGTGATTGACAGGCTTATTATAATCTTTTCCTTCTTTACAAATTCTTCAGTATTGAGATAATCTAATCCCTCTTTTGGTATTTTAACTTGGAGTTGCAATTTTGTTTAGGTAATAAATAAAATTGCAGAAAAAAGAAGGTGATTTACCTCTTGATAAACCTCCATCTTGTTAGCTTCCATCTGTGAATAATGGCTAGTGAGTGTGCAATCTGCCTGGTACTGGTTGGATTTGGTGCATGGTGAACCAACTCTGATGGTATTGTTAGGAGCCATTTGCACTTATGCAAATTTTTACTGGTCCAGAATAACAATGATTTAATGCAGCAGAATGGTTCAGCACTTGATGTGCAAACACAACTGTTACCCTGCTTTATTTTTTTATATCCCTCTGTAAAAAAAAAAAAAAAAAAAAAAAAAAAAAAAAAAAAAAAAAAAAAAAATTTTGAAAACCTCTGTTTCTTAAAAAAATTTCACNAAGCAAGAAAAATATTGGTAACTCCTGTATCTGTAATATAATTTACATTCAGTACTTAGCTTATAAAATGTGATACTATTAGTACACAGTATGATAAATATTCTAAGCATACACAACTTGCACTAGGTGATAAAATATTCTAAGCATGTCCTAAAATGATTCTCTCATCAGAGATGGCTTGTTACCTTCACCATCAGCAGATACTGATAATTAATCAACTGAAATGAATCTTTACAGAATAAACAAATCCGTTATACATGAAGGATGATTATGTTCTTTTGGCTGTGAAGATTTTTCATAACTTATTCATGTCAATGATGTGCCTGAGTTATGAAGTATTTTTCACTTGTGAAATAAATATAGCATCTTTGATTTGTCTTGTATCCCCTCTAACTTTTGGACTTTACCAATGTAAATCAGCACAAATCTACCACCTATGCTCATTTACACCAACAGAAGAATTAAGCAGCAATGTTTCATTAGTTATTTCAAATGGTAAAGCATTCTCAGGTGTTTCATTTTTCCAGCAATGCCTGTGTAAATGCCATTATCAGCTGTAAGACAGAATCATAGCTGTCTCCTTCCAACTTTGTGAATTCCACTCTCCTGGTAGACATAATATGCACACTGGGAGATGGTGTTGCATTTTGAGATGGGAAAGCTGTGAAAATATACTACAATTTGTATGGATTTTTTAATGAATTATTCATACCTCAACATGCTTCTTTTATATTCACTTTTCCTTGAACTATTTAAATGACCAGTTTGTTCTTTCACTGGCAGAAACACTGACAGACAATGAAATCTAGACATGCATGTAAAAGTACTTGAAAATCTTGTTTTAAGAAAGGGAATAAGGTCATGTTTGGCTGACCTTCACAAAAATCACAAACAAAAACCAGGGTTTAAATTGAGAATATGTGTGACTTAAAAGTGCAACAGCAAAAAATGAAATATTGATAATCATTAGACAATGTTATAAAATAACCAGAAAAACAGCAAATATATTTGAGAAAATCATAATCTGCAGTGAATATTCTTCAAACAGAAGAATTGTAAATGATTCATTCAGAGTGAGTCATATTTTATTAGAGAAATTCTCAGGGTTAGGCCTACAGTGCAAACAGAAATTCTTGGCAAAGAGTCACTAAAACTGATGTGCTAACTCACATCAGCCAAACATCCTTTTTTAAGAACAAAACAAAACAAAACAAAACAAACCTACAGAAAGAACAAAAAATCCACACCAAACCCTTGACCTAAGGAAGGGGATACTGCTTTGTGCTTTTGCTTAAGCCTTCACTGAAGGAGAGAGGTCAATAAAGAGTTTTAAGAAACAAGATCTGCTCAGGAAAACCTTGTGCTCATTCCTTTTTAACATCCAGCTCTTTCCCACTAGGATTGAGGCCCCTTGTTTATTTTGACTACAAGCTGTACTGGTAGGAAGGTGTACTTGGTGCCAGTTTTGTGGTAAGCTAGCACATAGGGAAATATCCCTGTTGCAGAACATACAATGTAACACAGAAGGAGCCATCTGGAAGATAGTTTCTATGTTGTGAGGCAGGGAGAAGGTATACTGAGGAAAACAGCTCAATAATTTGGATAGCAGTTCAATAATTTGGATCTTGTGAGGGCCTTGGGTCAGTCTTTGCTTTATCTCAGCCTTTTGCCAAGATAGTTAGTAATCTGGATCTGTCCAGTCTGATTTTCCAGATCCAGTCCTCTACAGACCTCCCCAAATGCACTCAGATCTTTCTAGATCCAAGAAGGTATTTACTTGCCTTTAAGCTAAATACTGCAATGCCTACATTTTAGGCATCTGTCTGCCAATACAAAATCCAGAACATTGTAAGAGAAATCGCAGAAAGAGTAACCAAAGCAGTAATAGAAAGAGTAATGAGTAAGATGCAGAATAGCCATCACACTGAGCTCTGCCTTACACTAGTCAATAGGTAAATGTAAATCCTTTATTAGTCATTTTGCAAGTTTAAAAAATCATGAGCCCCAGGCCATTGGTCTCTCCAGCGTAATCGTTAATAAGCTCAGCAAAGATTGTACGTGTCTGTTGAGGTACATTGTCCTGCTACACAATACCCTAATAGTTAAAACATCAAGTAGTGGATCAGCACTCATTCTGTCTTCTACATGAAAACTATCAAAGCCTAATTTTTCCCTTCAAGGACAGTGTCTGGATACTCGGTTATGGATTCTTTTGGAAACAAACTATAGCTCTTCCTGCAAAACCCATTCCCATGTGTACAAACAAATTCAAGATGCCCTGTCAGAAGACAGCACAAGGAGCTAACTCTAGGTTGTTTCTCATTGTAAGAGGGAGCCTTGAAATCACTGTGTGCTCTATTCTGTGAGTATTACATGTAAAATACAGAAAAAAACCATTGCCTGGAGAGACACAATGCCCTGACTTCTCTAAATAATACTTGTAAGCTCTGTAACGAAACTGACTTACAACTTCACCCTCTCCTATTGCATTTTGCCATATAAAAGAGTCATGATTCTCTCCAGTCCAGCTGATCTTGGATTCTCCTCTTCGCAATGACATGTCTTCACTAGAAAGAATGAAAAATGTTCCTCCTCTCTTCCCCAGAGGAGTCTAAGGCTTTGTGGTTAAAACATACTGAAATGAGTATGACACATGGGCTTGGACCTAACCTCAGTCAACAGTGGACTTAGAAAACAAGTTGATTATGTGGCCAAGGAGAGTGCTGTAGTCTACTACTGTCATGTTGCTTGCCATCTAAAACGTGAACATTATTAGCCTTCACTGCCTTTTCTATGAAGATAAGGAACTTGGCCCTGTACGTGCATGTTGGTCATTATCAGGGACCTGTGAGGCCAAACTCGGGTTTTCCTGTAAGCGAGGCAGTGACCTTCCAGCCTTATGCGGACCAAGGCAGTGCTGAAGGCATGCTCAGATCTTGAGGCACCTGGAGCTCTTGAAGGATGGGAAATGAAGCAGAGTTAGACTAGATGAAGGAAAGGACTTTTTTTTGCAGTGAGAGTGGTGAAACACTGGAACAGGCGGTAGATGCCCCATCCCTGGAAATATTCAAGACCAGGTTGGATGGCGAATCTATCCATCCAACCTACTCTTGAATGAACTGAGTAAACTGGTCTGGTTGAAGATATCCCTATTCATTGCAAAGGGCTGGGACTAGATGACCTTCAGAGATCCCTTCCAAAGCAAACCATTTCATGATTCTATTTTAAGTGTTAAAAGATCTCAGGCGCTGTTGCATTTAGGGAGCAGTTGAATAAGGCTTTCCAGGGTCAACCTTTTTCACTCACCTCTCTGAATTTCACCAGCAGTCTACTTGAAGATAGGCAGTTTTTTGACGTGTGTTTTTCCTTGGCAATTGGCTCAAGACCATGTGTCAGTATAACATGAGAATCCTAGTAATTTTCTTAGCAGTCTTAAATGGAAAAACAAAAATCCCATTGAAGCCTGTTTTCACAAAAATAAAGTTCAACAGGACTGACTTTCAGGCTCACATTTAAATATCCTGACTTACAAATATACACAGAATGTTATATTTGTATTCTAAGATAATTATTATGCTATTTTCTCTACATAATTTTTCTCTTGTTAGTGGTATCATTAAAATAATTGAAGATTGTTTTCTATTGTTTATAAATGGACTGTTAATATTTATTCATTTATGACAAGGTGACAGTATTTACTTACCTAGTTTGCAGATAAGCACTACATAGTTTTTGTGTTTATTTGAAAAAGTGGGGTTGGAGGAAGGTTCCAAGTCTGCTTTGATTTAACTGCCATTTTCTAGGTCAGGGAGATGCAGCAAGAAAAGGAAGTTGTGCTGTCTCATTGAACAGCTGAGCACATTGCAATGGGCACACATACATGGGGCAAGTAGAAAAGGAAGAGAATGTAGCAAGTTGCAAGTTTTTACAGAAGCTGAGACTGGGAGACTGCTGGGAAGGGAGTGTATCTGTCACTGGGCCTCACAGGTGATGGAAGAAACTTCCAAGCGGCACAGGGGAGACTACCATTTGCTGAAACACTGGAAGTAGTTAACTCGTTGGACTGAAAACATAAAAAGAGATATTCTTCACAGATTTATAGTGGGCAAGTACAGATATGTTTATGAATCCTTACAATTTCTCTACTGCGAAGACGCATCTAGGAATCCTCATCATTCCTCTACTGGGAGGGCAACTAAAAACAATTAAAGAGTTAACCGCTTTTGGTATATAATGTAGTACATGTTTTTGAGATCCACTGCCTTTTTAACATCTTTACAAAACTCAGTTTAAGGGAAAGTGCTGAATTATCTACCTCAAAGCTATGACTAACTTGATACACCATTATTAACTCGAAAACTTGCCCTGGAGCTATTCTTGTAAGCAACCTTTTAGTTACAAGCACGTGGCAAGCTCCCTGCCTCCACTACCAATCCCAGTCTATCCTAAAATCTCCCCAGAAGCCCCGGGACGAGCCAGAGTGGGCAGTGGCAGCCTGGAGATTGCCCCGGAGGCAGCCACAGGCCCGCATCCCAAATGGTGTCATGATCATGCTGACTTAGAAAGTAGCACAGCATTGACAAAATTTGGTTGAAGGCACAGCTCGTTCTTGGAACATCCCAGAATGATACCTGGGGATGCTGCAACTGGATGAAACATCCCTCGAATAGCAGCCTGTCTTGAAGGGAAAAAAACCAGCGCTGGACAGGCCAGCAGAGTTTGATGTGAAGGTGTTGGCATCCTTCCGCTGCTTGCCCCGGTGTCCTCCGGACACGCCGGAGGCATTCCCCGGGGTCAGCAGCGCGAGTCACCAACTGGTGACAGGGTCACCATCTCCAGCGGGCGGAGAGGCTGCAGGGCCCCCAAGAGCTCGGAGTCCCCGTGCGCCCGCTGGGCCACCAGCCGTAACCGTGGAGGAACCCGGACGGCAATCGGGCCCTTCACAGGGATGAGGCGGTGCTCGCCCCGCAACGCCGGCGTTCCGCCCGTGCCCGAGGCAGCATCTCCCGCCACCTCGCCCGGCGGCCAGCGCGGAGCCCGCGGGGCCAGTCCGGGCCGTGCCGGGCGA
>WEKY01046596.1:194004-204659 GCA_013390045.1 Picathartes gymnocephalus
TGGGCAGCGGGCGGCCACCCGGCCGCTGGGGCTCGGTGCCAGGGCGGCGAGGATCCGCAGCTGCCCGCGCCGGGAGCAGCGGGCCTGCGCTCCCGTTGCGATGCATCATCGGCATGAATGACACTGCACGGCGCCTCCCGCGGCCGGTGCCGCCGTGCTGCTGCCGGTGCCGGTGCCGATGCTGGCGCTGGCGTCGGCGTCGCTCTCCTCGGCGCGACCCCGCACTGCCCCGTCGGACACCCGTGCCCTGGCCCGGCCGGGGCTCCGCCAAGCGCAGTTGGGCCCAGTAGTGCCTCAGTGAGAGCCCCGCCGTGCACCTTCTTACACAATGTACAGATGCATGAAAATACACGTACACACGTTATACATGCGGACACACACACCTCTTTGGACGAGAGGATGCAACGGGTTCTCGGGACGGCGACTGGCGGGTCCCGGAGTGGGCACAGATGTTGGCCCTGTCCTGCTTGCAGGCCTTGGTGCGATAGTCCCTTTTTGCTTTTTCTCCCATTTTCTCCATGAACCTGTTTTTACCTTCTGTTTTCACATCTGATTTTCGTTTCCAACCATTTTTATTTCTCAGTGCTCTCTTGTCAGGTGGATACCTGCTATTTAGGCTTTTTTTTTCTGATCAGAAGGATAAACAAATTGAAATACTTTATTTAATCGCCGAATAATATACTCCCATCCCAGAAAACAAACAAACAAACAAACCCCAAAAACCATTAGCTAGATGAAGGCCATATGTAGTGGCAGATAAAATTAGATGTAGTGTTGGTGTTTCAAACCTTACTACTTTCATTAGATTTCATATTTGAATACCGACACTTAAAAAATAAATTACTCCATCTCCTTTTATTGAAGTCAGTGATGAAACTTACATTGAGGAAACATCAGGAAGCAAAGCTTCCCCAAACAACTCAAAGCTGCACATGGCTCAGCATGGCCAGAGTTGTTGCTCCTTTATTTTAGCTAGTGTTTGACAGAGCTGCTTTGGTCAGCACCTTTCTTAGTAAGACCTTAGGTTATCTGAACTGCATGCTGTTTTAATGGATTGAGCAATATTTGATTCCTCATTGGTAATGTATATGAAACAGTCATCCTCAAATCTTGAATTCACTATTTGTGCCCTATCTAGGCTTTTTTAAAATTTTTGTTTGCTCACTGGTCCATACACACTGTTTATCAGTTACATCTTACCAAACTATTGGTGTTTAAGGACTTAAGTCATCTATTCTCTGACTTTTTGAACCTTTTACTTATTTTCTCTTCTCCAAACAGTGGCCTGTATCTGCAATCCATTTGAACTTATGCTAGTCACATATACTTGAAAAATACTGTATGTGTAGTTAGTGTTTGTCTAATCAGGTAGACACATGTGCCCCATGCTACACATTGGTGTGGTGCCCTTTTTCTTTCAGCTGTATTTCTTACACAGGTCAGGTCCCCAAAATCTACACAAGCATTTGTTGGAAACACTCAGCACTTTAAGAGGCACTTAATTGAATGTTGTATATTTTGAATTACAACAGACTTGGCAGAGAGGTACCCAATAAAAAGAATAATGGCTTAATTCTCATGTCATAAGCATTCTTGGTGCATTTCAAAGCAAAGATACGGCTCTTTGTACCCCTGGATGTACAGTCCTCACATAGCTTCCAAGGAAGGCTTCTGGTTTGTAAGCCCAAACATGTTCTGAGATACTTATGTTAAAAACAAACAAACTAGAACTGTGAACAGCTGGAAGGGATTATTTACTTTACCTTGTGAGACTTCAAGGGGTTTTTGTCTTCTTCAGTTGAAACAGTTAAATACAGGTGAATTTCTGTTTTTATTGAGGTCAGTAGCAAAATGTAAGTAGCATTCTATAGTTTGAGGATAACATCTGAGCTTAGGTTCTGCAAGCACACATATGAATAACTTTGCCACGGAAAGAGCTTCTGGGCCTGAAGTTACTCACGTGTGCTTGCAGGCACGGGCCTTGATTTGTGTTCTAACTTCCTCACTGATGCATCTCAGTAATGTTTGCCTTTTTCACCTCAGCCAAACAATGGACTGGTGAGTTAAATGCTTTTTCTAAAATTTCTTCAGTACTTTTTCCTTGCCAATATCCTGCATGACTGCTTCCTTTAATTTTTTAATTATACCCTTTTAGGCATATGAGTCTTTGGGATTGAATGTAATTGGTCTTCACTTGCAAAATTTCAAATGTTGATGTTTTCAGCAGACTCTAGGAATTCAGTCTCTCAAAAGGAAAACCCAAATGAGATATTGTTAAGGCTGCATAGTTAAGCACTCAGGTATGAAGAAATGGGCACTACAGCCCAATTTAATTTCCTTTGTTGTATATAGCTCAATGTTTGCAGTTTATACAACATTTTAAACAATGTATGTTACACATCAGTGTCTTTTCTTAAACTTTGAAAAATTTTCTGAAACTGTTTTTGGAAGACTCCACTGTAAATAATATTCACACAAATTGCCAGTAAAAACCAGAGGTGAGATTTTCCACTAGATTTTTACCCCACTGGTAACTAAATTACCATGCTAGGTACTGGCTTCTTTTTCTGCGTTGTGCAGAAAAAGAGTCTGTGTGGAACATCTTTATGGTAATGCACGTACAAAGCACTAATGTTTTACATAGTATGTTCTACTTATTTCTTCATTTTGAGTGTTTAACGATGCAATCACAATGTTGTTTTTCTGCCCTTTAGCCAGATAGTTCTCAAGAGAATTTACATAGTCTAGCTAATGCCCCTTGCCATTCACCTGGTGTGTATTTTACAGCAAAATTAAATGTTTGTGTTGAGTGAATGTCAGTTACCCTTGATCCCTATTCTGCTACAAGTTCTGGGCATAGCTGTTGTCCCATGCATGTGCAAAATGTGACTTGCTGTCTTTTTAAAGTTCTACTGCTTGGTAAAATATAAACTATTATCAGTGGGAGGTTCTGAGGTATGTCTCAATGAGACTTTTCTGTAGTTGATTTTGCCTTTGCTACTATGCTACTTTGTTCAGCTTAAGGTCAGAAATTGATATTCATAATGGGGGCCAGAATATATAATATTTTCAAACTTTATCTTTCATGACCACTAAGCTACATTCAAAACAGTTAAAAACTGCATTAATGAAAATTCTAAACTCAAGTAACTTTGGTAGATAAATCAAAGCCTAGAAAACCGTTAAAACAGTGGCTTAGCATGGAAGCACTTGTTCACCATAAAACTTTATCTCTGCTATAGATAGCGTGTGAATAAACTTCAGTAATTGTATGAACTGCATAATAATGATGCAGGAATTGATTTTTAAAAATTGTGGAATATCTCTGTTTCTAATGTAATTGGATTTTTGTGTGTCATGTGTGAACTTCTGTCTGTTGGGCATGTACTGATTGCTCGTACTACCCAAAATGTATGTTATTTTAAAATTATTGTCTTATGAACAATAAGTGAACACAAACATCGCATGCTGAAAAAGCTAGTTGTAAAATGACTGTTCAAGTGGAGGCATGAACCTTCTATCAGTACCCGATGGGACTGCTTGCATGCTTAATTTTAAGTGCATGTGTAAGTCTTTTGAAGAGCAAATGCCTGACTGTCAGAATTACATCAATAATGTAACAAAAAGAGATTTGTTGCTGACTTATGTGACAACATTTGGGGTAGTTCTAATGCAAGGTAAAGAAAATTGGTTTTGCAATTTTCAGGTATTTAACTTTTTTTTTAATTCTCTTTTCTCTTGTGTTTTTCTGAAACTGTTTATTACGGAAGCTGTATCAGTGGAGTTAAATGTTGTTTCTGGTTACTGCCACGTTTACCTTTAAAATCCTAAACCTTGTCACATCAGAAATAGTCTGCAGTCACAAGCTCCTTGTATGTCTTGGTGTTACTATAGTCAGACATCTCACACTGAACACCCCAGTCCTGCAAGATGCATCACCTCAGCTGTATTATATGGAGTTCTGTGAGGGATTGATGCCACTGGCCCAGCCTCTATGAACCTTTTTGTCTGCAGAAGTGATCTAGTGCCTGCCCTGGATGATGTGAATTAATGAGGTTTGGGTAAGCAGTGGTTGAAATGCAGGCACAGTGGCAATTCAATTCTAAATAAACATGATTGCAAACAATGCCAAAACTATTAGATGCTGGTACAACCATGCCACTTTGATTATTTTGCTGCCATGTACACCCAGTGTGTCCCTTTGTGCATCATACAGCTCCATTGTGCCTCTTTGTTCAGCTCTGTCTCCCATGCTCCTCTCTCCTGTGCTAGTGGTAGCATGGGCTGTGCCTGGGACTAGATTGCATTTGCTCTTCTTGCCCTCAATCGTGCCATTCTTCCCTTCCTCCAGCAAAATGGAAGAGAAGAATTGCATTGCATTGGACATGGATTTGTTGGGCTCTCAGAAAAGAAGAGGGGAGGGATTCTCGCGTCATGATGGTCTACTGTGTCCATGAAAGGAGTGGAGTCCATTGTGGACAAGCTCCAGCCACTCAGTTTTGGAGACGAAAGTGGTTAGTGAGCAAGGAGAGATCAATCTGTTTCCTTGAAGCACCACTGAGTTTATGTGCCGTAGATTTAATAGTGTTATGGCACTTAATGGTACCATGGTAATTTTTTTGGATGTGATAGCACTATGTAATATCCATGTGGAAAGTCCTATTGCTTGTCTATACAGGTCCAGCAGTGCTTACTCATGTGTAGTTATGTTTTGGATCCATGCAGCGATATGTAAATTCTTAAACACTGTATGTATCATGAGACTCTTCTTTCTACTTTCCCGTCAGAAAAAACCCATGTATTTATGCTGCTTGTGACTTATTACTGCATCTTGATTTCTTAAGAGATCAGAATTTGCCTGATAGAGGGACATGGAATTTGTATGAGTGCTGATAACTTCAGACTTTTTAAAGTACAAAGTAGCATGATTGATGACTGCAGCTGAAACAGAGGAGAAACCAAGTCATTTACTCCACTGTCCTGCCTGTTACAGTTTGTGTGTTTAGTTTCATTTGGTTTCTTTTACTGCCTATATCTCTGCTTATGATGCTTACCCTCAGGAGAACTGGCTGAGTCCTAGTCTCACAAGGCTCACTGCATGTTACAAGGCCCACTGGCAAGAATAATCCCAGGAAAGGCACTCATGGAGCAACTCTGCTGTGGAAAAAGTCCATACAGCTCTCTTCTGCAGTGGATGCTGAGTTACTCTGACAAGAAGCTTTATTACAGTGGGAGTTTTGTCTCAATTGAGTTTACCGGTGTCTTTGTACTATTGTTTCCTCTCTGACCCCACCTTTCCTTATCAGAGCAAGGTGGGGGCAAGAGGAGGTGGTGAAAGAGGTTGGTTTGTGTCTTTTATATGTTAGATACTGATGGCATCGCATGTTGCAACTGCTGGTGGTTTTGGCAAGTTTTTGAAACTTGCTCCTTTCCATTATGTTATCCCTGTAAGAGGAATTGGAGGGTGACTTTGCTTCGTGTATAGCCTAGGAGAGGGTTACTGGACCCAGCAGTTATGTGTATACCTTGTCGTTTGTGATGCCTGCTGAAAAGTATTTAAAGTTATCTGGATTTTATCAGTTTGGGAAGTAATTTCATCTTTCTGTGCAGCTTTGTATCCCAGGAGGTCAGAGAAGTTCTTCCAAGTGTGCCTCAAAGCACATGTTAACGGCAGTCCTCCTGGAGCTGTAATGTAGACAAGCTTACAGCCCTGAATGATAATAGTGTGTCTTCTGACCAGCTTGTTTAGGCCAATATCTGTTTTATTTGTCTATGTTGTCCAAGGAGTATGACAAGGAGGTATGTGATACTGTATTTCCTGGAAGATGGCATGAATGTGCTGCTGAACTTTAGCTGCATTTTTGCATTTGATCTATGGAATTGCCTCTGCTTTGGCTGTAGAATGGTTTTGCCATACTGAATAGAGCCTGTGTGTTTGTATGGTGCCAAACCTAAACTTGCATAAGGCCTCTAGGCACTACCTGGCTCTGCTAATCGTGCTGTTTTGCTTTAGCTACAACATAATCTTCAGGAGCAGAGCAACTGATATTTTATGGTGCTAGATAACTATGGCTAGTAAAATGTAAGGTTGCATATTTTCTGGTGCATTCTCTTTCTGGAAAGTATCTCTATCTCAGTCATTTGCAGAGAGACAAAGAGGTCCTTATAAAAATACTCTATATTCAATTGCTTTGGAATAAAGCAATTTCAGCTGAAACTGTGTTAAAACACTTAAAGGAACACTGTAAATGCATTTTTCATAAGTTTTTAAAATAATGTCATGCTATTTACAAGATCTTAGAAACAGGCAATTGCAATTATATTCTTTACCCAAAATGTTACTTGACCTGAACAAAATCCAGTGTGTTAAAGGATGAAATTGCTCACAAGGAATGGGTTGTTGGCATTTTTCTTTTCCTCTGAAGAGGAAAAAAAAGAAACATTTGAGAGAGAAAGCAGCAAATGATGTGCATTTAGAGAAGAAACAGAAGAAGTACAGCTTGTCGCAGGACTAATTACATTCCTCTTGTTGGATACATGTGAGGTCCCTAACATGGGTTGCTGCATTCATATATTTATGATGTCTTGCATGCCTAGGCAACCTGCAATAAGTGTTTTTATGCCCGACCAATGTGGTCACTCTTTGGGTCTCCTTGGAGATCTGCATTACACTCTGGCCATGTGAAAACCAATTTAGAAAAAGATGACTTTTTGGTGTTCTTTAGATTAACATCTCCATGCCTAACTGTTTTACCCACTTGACTTTGGAATTAAGAAACCTACCAGAGGTGTCAGGAATCAGTAACAAAACAGCCGGTGTCCTCACTGGGAGGCATCTAAGGCAGCCAGTGGGGAATGAAAAGAATAGGGATGAAGAGAAGAAAAGCCCCAGGAGGATCTTTAAACAACAAGGCTTGCACCTCTGTTTCAGTCAGGGCCACTGTACTGTGTTGTTGTTGCATTATAATGCAACATGAGGACTGGAGACAAGAAGTGTGGGCCAGAACCTGATTCAATTTCTAGCAATTAGGGTACTCAGCTAGGAGGGGGAAAGATTTGGATTCTCTGTTGCCAGCAGTGTTGATGCATTTTGCGTGAACAATGCTTCCAGCTGCCACAGTTTTGGAGGGTTGCTGCCTGGTGCTCACTGCCAATGTCCATTAGACGTGTTGCATGTGTGGTTGCTGCGTGCCTGGTCAGCGTGTCTGAAATGTCTCTACATGCTCAAATCAGGGCTGCGGCAGTTCTGGATGTGCACCTTGGTGAAACTTGTGGAATCCTAAAACCTTAAAACGCGTGTGACTTTCTGCTTGTAGAAACGGAATGGTTTTTGCATCATGCAGTGACTGAGGTAGTGGAGCGTGCCAATGGATCTGACCCCCAGAGGCTGCGCAGAGTGGAGTTTGCAAATACACGAACACGTTTTATTTGTAGAGAGCACACTGAGATGGGCAGACTTGTGCCCACACAGCCAAATCTTTTAAAAATACTTCTGAAATCTTAGTATCATCACTACTTCCATAGCTTTAGGAGCTTACTGGTTCCTTTTTGAAAGCCAAGGCCAGGCTAGACCAGATCTCTGAGATTGGTTCTTTGCCTTCCTGATACTGGGCTGATTGTTTCTCTGCTCTTATGCCAGGGCTGAACTTGCCGTAGCTGTTCTGTTGTTTGGGTTGGTGTGGAGAGGTACCTGCTTGTTTCCTGAACTGCCAGGTCACTGCAGTTTTTAAAAGCTGATGGTAGCTGTGGAGTCATGATTTCACTAAATAGTCATTCAGTGGCAATACTAGGGTAGTGTAATGGTGCGGGGGAGTGGGTAACTGACTGGGCAAAAAGTGACACAATTTTTTTTTCTTTTTTAGTATATATAAATTGGTTTTGTTTGCATCAGATCAGTTCCCTACGCTCACAGCAAAGCAGCTTAAAGAGTTTTGTGGATGGCACTGAGCACAGAAATACCTTAAGCTGGAAACCTGCGAAGGGTTGTTTAGTGTGACCACCATAGGACTGTTTACAGCCGTGCATTTATAGATACTTTTGCATTTTCCACTGCTCAGGAGAGAAATGAGAAGGCAGGGTTTTTTACTTTTGGTAAGTGGTTTGTCTGTTGTCAGCCATGGTTCATGCTGAGATAGCCATAGAGGTTGTAGGGATTTTTCCCTAAAGGTAGGAGGTGTGGTGTGAGAATGTAGCCATGGGGATGTAACTGTAATATTGCATAGGCAAAATTGTGAAATTGTCATAGAATGAATTGGTCAACTAATTACCCACTAGTTGTTTATATGCCAGTGGGCAGAAATTTTAATTGAAAGAAGGAAAGTAAAAAATGGAACTGAAACACCAAGAAAGCTTTTTTATAATTTTTCTTGTAAATATTTATAATCAAGTCTTTTAAAGTATTTTGTCCCATTTTCTCTGTATAGCCTAATACCTGGACTGATAGGAATATTTTTGAGTTTTTGAGTTTACTGAGTAAGCAGAAGTAAAAAATCAGACTGCCCTTGCAAATGGTTTCTACTGTTGTGTTGTTTTTGTTTTTTAAAAGATGTGTCTCTTATTGTCTTATTTATGTATTCAAATGTGACTGGACTTTGCTGTAGAAGGAATAGCTGCCACTTGCTTTAGGCAAGTTTGTGGCTGGTTTTGCTTTGATGAGCCTAGCTGGTCCCTACATGTTTTTCTAACAGTTCTGATCAGCCTTAGCTCAGTACCACACACAGAAGATGACTGCAGCCTTAGTCTGTAGTCATCAGGCAGCTGGCGAAATTCTAACTCTGAGAAATGAAATCCTAACTCTCCAGAAATTTGGGAAATTAAAGGTGGACAACTTTGATGACGGATGCTGAAGATGAACAAAGCTTGAGTGCCATGCAATAATCTGTGGGTTTTTTTTTTTTCATTTGGTAGTTTTTGAATGATTGATACATTTGTGAATTGTTAAGTACTCTGTCATTTTTTGAATTATCCATATTAAAATGTATAAAGGTAAAAATGAAAAACAGCTACAGAGAGGTTTCATGCATTTGTGGTTTAGGTTACTGTTGCCTTTGACTTATGACGTCCACATGCCCTTGGTCTTGCTCCTTACCAGCCAGTCCATGTTAGCAACAATAGTATTGGTTTATCCCTTCAGCAGAAGACCCAGTCTCAAAGGATCGGGACCAGAGCTGGAGGGAGGGTACTGTGGGAAGAGGCACTTGAGACCTTTCTTGGAATTTGTCTTTGTGTCGGTTTTTTTTTTTTTTTTTCTGATACGTTTTTTGGTTTTGTTTGGTTTTTCCAGGCCAGATGTCATATTTGGAAAACTTAGGCAATCTGAGTTTATTGTAGTAAATAGTACTACTGCTACTTGTGATTGTTTTCGTTACTCTAAAATATGTTTCCATTCTTAAGTGACAAATTTTCTTTACTCTGCATGTCTCTGTAGTCTTTTCACATTTTTGGCATTCATGCTGTTAATATTTTAGCTGGCTGTAATTGCAGTGAATAGGACAGGTAACTTCTCTTGAAACTGTTAATTTTTGCTCCACAAACTGTCCTTATGACAGGTGAACACTTCCCAGCCATATTAGTGCTGTTTGCATTAATATTAGTTCTCTTTGATTAAAACCAGGTGCAAATAATGAAAAAAGATGTTAACACTGCATCTTATCACATACTACTTGATTAATTAAATTTGATGTAATGTGGAAAGAAACACATATGTATATTTATTCAGACGTGTAAAATCACCTTTTTGTGAAGTTCAGTGCTTTGCAGAAAGCTAAGAAAGAATATACTCCAGCACCTCTTTTGGGTGTCTGGGACAGGATTGTCTGGCATCAAAACAGACTGATCAGGGAGGCAAATAGTTAATGATGTGTTGTACTTTGAAGAAGAATCTTTTAGAAACTGAGCATTTTAAAGTGCATTAAATGTTTTTTGACCAGCATATATTATCTGCTAGAAGCTGCCATAATACAGAATTAAATTCTCACCTGCTAAGGTCCAAGTTTTGGTGAGCTGGCAGTGACAGTCCTAGAGTTGTAGTTATCTGTAGAACTTTTGTTAGATTATATTGAGATTAGCCACAAATTATATAGCTAGAACTTGTTTGTGTCTTGTTTTCAAAACAGAAATATCAAAGAATAATTTTACTTGAAGGGTGTTAGCATTACACTTAAAGGGTGTACTCTTTAAATTATTTTCCAGTCTTAGGTCCCACTGTGAATCAATCCCATGTGAAGATAATGTACCCTGTAACTCTTAATGTCTAGTTTTTAAAAAAATTTCCATCAGTTAAAAAATTTCAAGGCTTTTAAAGGCTAGTTTTGCAGTTATGGGGACCTATCAGAAGAGTAATACATGTGCTTTTTACAACTATGATTGTTGCAGCCTTGATGATTAGGGTAACTGAAGGATTGCAAAGAGTAGACTTAATTTCAAAGCTAGAATACAGAAGATGTTGTGTAGCTAGATGACCATAGTTATTAGCCAACCTTATAAATACATAGAGGCAGACCTTGTTTTCCCTCCTCCTTCAGAAGAGGAGACTTAGAGGAGACCTCATCACAGTCTACAACTTCCTCGTGAGGGGAAGAGGAGAGGCAGACACTGATCTCTTTACTCTGGTGACAGAGCCCAAGGACATAATCTGAAGTTGTGTCAGAGGAGGT
>WEKY01046598.1:0-84676 GCA_013390045.1 Picathartes gymnocephalus
ACAAATGCCACCACTCCAAATGTCCTACCCATTCCTCCTTCTTCACCTTGCTTTATATACTGAACATGATGTCACATGGTCTGGGATATCCCTTTGGTCAGTTTGGGTCACCTGTCCTGGCTGTGTCTCCTCCCAGCCTCCCATTCACCTCCAATCTCCCTGCCAAAGTAGAGTATGAAAAGCAGAAAAGGCCTTGGTTCTGTGTAAGCCCTGCTCAACAATAATAAAAACAGCTCTGTATTATCAACCCTGTGTTCAGCCCAAATCCAAGACACAGCCCAATACCAGCCGCTGTGAAGAGAATGACCCCAGCCAAAACCAGCACACACTAGATATGAAAGGTCTGTTGAAATTTATGCTTTCCAAGTTTGTACATTCTCAACTTTCTTTAAACACAGAAATTCCATTTTGTGTTAAGCACTTACTCTGCCTATATAGTTTGTAGATTTAAAGTTTGCTCTTCTTTGAGAACACAGATTGATATAAATAAAACATAATGTATTCACTGAGTGAGGCCAGGCTGGGCAGTCCTTGGACAACAACTCTCCAGGAGCTGGGGAAGCCTGTCCACTCATGTTGGCTTTAACTGTGATACTATTGTCAAGAGAGCTGTGCTGCTATGAAATTTCCATGCTGTATTTGGCCAATACTGAGCTAATTCTCTGTGATTACGCCCAGCTGCAACTTCCTGTTGAAGAAGAGAAATTGAATAAAGAAAAAGCATAGTGTTTGTTGGATATGAACAGTGTTGAACAACCTTCAAACAGTTTTCTAATCAAGATATTTGGACACTGGGCTCTTTTTTCAAACTGTTTGGTCCAGAGCGGATGCACAGCCAATCTTTCTCCTCAGTAAGTTCCTAAAGCTGGAAATTTTTGCTCGGATTGCCAACAATGTAAGCCTCTGTTTCCATAGTTTCTTCCTCAAAACAGATTTCAGGTGAGTTGTGATTTTTGTACAGAGGACTACCTGGTTGCCTCTTGATGTGTTCCTGCAGAAATGGCAAACAAGGTGAGTCCAGTTGTTTTTGAATCTCTTGGGCTTCAGGAGAACCACTTTTGGTTTGCAGGGCTGCCAGAGGCTTTCTGTTCAACCTTGAGCAAGTAATTTGGATTTTTTGATATCTAAATGTCAAATATGGAAGTCTTGTTACGCCTCTTTGGTTATAAGAGCAACATCAAAGATCATTACATTGTTGGGTAATTCAGAAGTTTATGTGATCATGTTACCATAGGTAAACAGAAGTGAAAGAGTGGCAATCTACACAGGGAAGTTATTTTTCTGATGTTAGTCTGATATAAGGGAATCTCATTTTACAGTCCCTTATCCAGAGCTTTCATGTGGCTCTACATCCTCCATGGTATTGCTTTTTAAATCTGTACTGTACAAACAGTAGAGCATTGTGAATGGTTTTTAATTTTCATATATTTTTAATGTCTTATACTTGCATTAGTGAAAAATTCTTTTTATTAAACCACTTTTAATTTTGATATATATTATTTTCTTTCATAATAACATCTATTTTAAAAATCCTTGGGAAATTTTAACGTCCTTAAGGAATGTTTGGTATTTTTAAGATTATTTTTCCCAGCTTTATATTTTTTTAAATTTTAGTTTGGTAAGAGTTATAAATTTTAGTTTGGTAAGAGTTATAAATTTCTTAGAATCATTGCATACATAATAATTTGAAATGTGTCTGGCATTAGTTCTGTAAAAACAATCTGGTTGTTCTCTGATCTGGATCTACAGAGTCATAAAATATATATGGCACTGTATTAAGTTTTATAATGCTCATTACTTCACTGTTGTACCTGTTGGGTAGAAAATCACTGAAGCGAATGAAGAGTATTGCTCTTTGGGCAGCAGAAATATTGGAAGTGCTTTTACATGGCCCCTTCTAGAGATGAGTTTCACTGCAGGGTTCAGCAAAGAAATAATTAGTATTTAAACTGTTTCCGAAGGAATATGACTTCTTCTCCTGACAAGAAGAATTACAAACCAGTGAAGCACTGCAGAAGTTTTATTTGGGCTAAAATAATTGCCACATGAGGTCTTCAAGTTACGATGAGGGATATCTGTGGTCTAGGAGAGAGAGCTTATAACTCATTATAGTAGGACCTGGTTTTGATTCCTGAATCTTTCACATGACTGTCATTGCAATTTGGGGCAATGCTCTTTGTTCCACTTGTTAGAGCTGTATTAGCAACATAATCTGTATGTCTTTAATATTAACTGGCCCTTCATATTTAGTTACTTTCAGGGTCAATTGCTAAGCTACTTAGACAACAAATTTAACCTACCTGTTTTGTAATCACTGTAACTATTCTGGAAGGCCTGAGGGGACTACATGTGTTGTACAACATTGACCATTGTACTCTAGCAATGAACTCCAAAAGGTTAAATATTTAGATAATGCTAGCCAACCTTCTGCTTATAACTATAACCCTAATAAAACTCAATATTTGTCTTGATAGCTTTATATTTTTGAAAGGGATTTTAATTTATGTTCTGTAGTAGATGTATTTATTTAATGAGGATTGTGTTAGCATTGCTAATGCTCATACTATGTTTAGTTTCAAAATGTACTTGCTTTGAAATTTACTGCAAAATAGTGTAAGTGCAACCCTTTCCTTGGGAGTGTCTAGGAGAAAGATATTTTAGTTTTAGAATATGTCACTGTAGCATTCCATTTCATTACTGAAGAACCAGTTATTTGTTCTCAGGAGAGTTGTATAGGGCATGAAACAGTCCTATAAGCATGGTGGTGCAAAGCCATAAGAGAACATGTAAGTCTGTGGTGGATGTATAATCCCAGTGCAGTTTTGCATGACTACAGCTTGGATGTAAGCAGTTCCTGAGTGTTGAGCATGGCATGCAAGCCTCATTTATGTGAGTGGCTGAGGTTCACCTGTCTGTTAGTGGATTTAGATGCTTTGCAGTATGTTGAGTTTGCATTCTCCCCAGTTCTAGCCCTCTTAAAACAAACCCTCCAAACCTAAGATTGTTTTTAAGTGTACTGGTGCTTGGTGCACCAGCTCTGCAGCCACTGCGCTGATGCAGCTGAGACAGATCGGACACAGGCTGAGAAAACATGGCCAGAGCAGTACAGAAACGTGAATGTTGGGAAGTAGCTTCCCTGCTGAATCAGTGTGATGTGAAACACATTCCTTAATGTACAGTTTGCTACCTGTTTGTCTGGGTAGCAGTGCTGCCTTAAGCAGCTACAGAGTATTTCCAGACTTGTACAAACACTCCCAGCTGGTTTCACTGTAGTTGTTTGTGCAGAACTGAACTGGAGAGAATTTATTGTGATAACAAGAACCTGGACAGCTGGGTTAGACTTTTTCTTTAATGTCTGATTTAAATCTGCTTTGCTTCAGTTTACTCCTTTTCCTATCCACTCCATAGGGAGAAAAGTTTATTTCTTGTCTGTTTTCATCAAGCTTTAATATCTCTGAAAGCCTTTATTAGACTTCTCCTATGTATTGTGTTCTTTAGATTTAATAACCTCAACTTTGTCATCCTTTCCTTGTTGCTCACTTGGTGCTTCTTTTCTAGACTCCTCATCATTTTTACAGTGCTCTTCCAGGCTCTTTCCAATTAATCAGCATTAGTCCTGTGATGCTCTGGCAGGAACACACTCTGCCAACTGTGGTCTTCTAGGTAGCTTTGTTCATTTTATTCATAAACTCCATTAATTTAATTCTTTTACTTGCTGACTAAAATAATGTATAAGGAAATGAATCTTATTGAATTTTAGAAAAATAGGAATTTTTGTATTTCTGTGAGTTTTACTTCTCATGGCAAACTCTGCTTTGAATTAGTGCATCTGCTTCAAATCTTGCATACTGTCATTGGGTTTTGCATGCCATTGCGTGTATGTTCTTCCTTTCTGGCATATGGGGACACAGCATATGTCCTCCCACATCTCCTTTCACCTCTACCTCACTTCACTTTTACTTCTGGGCAGTCTTCTGGTCTCCTGTAATCTTTTTTTCTTTATTTCTTCTCTTTAGTCTCCTGGCACTGCTGGAATTTTCTTTCTATCTCTCTTCACATCCTTAATTTTTCAACCTACATGAGCTTCATAATACATTTCAAGAATATAGGCATTTATAGGTAGATTTTGTATAAGCAAAGTACACAAGTCAAAACAAGTTTTGTTAAAATTAGAAGCTGTGTGTGCATATATATATACACTTATCTATGTCTCACTTGAAATACTTTGTAGGTTAACCTCACCTTTATTTTCTTCACAGAAAATCATTGCAATGTTTACAAATAATGACCTCTGGTGCCTTGGTTGAATGTTCCCTTTTCTCTGTTGCTTTTCCCGTGGGGCGAATGTGAAATCTGTGCTTCTGAAACAGTACCTTGTATGTCCCTTAGATTTTGGTTTTGGAGTAGGGCATATAGATGCTATGGTAAAGCAGGTAATAATATTCAGCAGATGTTAATGCATTAAACATAGGAGTTCAGAGGCAGGCTTCTCAATTTTATTATTGTTACTGCACAGCTTTTAAGTGTCCCTGCATCTTCCTAGGCAGCTATCTGGAATTTATTGAGTGAACTAAATTCCTTCTGGGTGTTTACAGGAAAAAGTGACAAATGTGATTTGATAACACTGATGATTGCACAATTCCCTTTCTGCTGATGAATTCAAAACATCTTCTGAGAGCAATATGAAATTAAGTGTTATCAAGACCAGACACTGAATTAAAGTAAAACCAAACGTTGGTTAAACCCTCAGAACTGCAGAATTTCTTGCAGAGACATTTAGAGAACAGAGGAAAAAATAACAGAATATTAATGAGCTTTACATCTATAAGAACTAAACTGATTTTTCAGATAAATAGAGGTGCATAGCTTGCTGAACAGGAACAAAGAAGAAGCATTGCTGGTGCTTCTACCAAGCCATTGCTACTGACAGGGTAAAGAAATTGTTGAGGAAAGGCTATTGAAGAATAACCAGTGGAACATGGGACACCAGTGAGCAGAGTGTGCTCTGCACACAGGAGTGCTGTGGTAACTTCACACAACATTAGGTGAAATTTCTGGTGCAGTTCATGTGTAGCAAAATGCCTTGCTCTCTTGCATGTTCTGCATTGGAAGCTGAGTGGGTTTCATAGGTTACTACTGGCATCGGTTCAGGTAGGAGAAGACTGAAAACTGAAATGCTGAAGGCATGGAACTGTGTATTTCCCAAGTATTTTTTCAGAGGTCAGTGAAACTTTATCAACAGTTGTGTACACTGTCCTGGGGGACCTGTGTTGTAAAGAAGCACTCTGAGTTGTAATATGAGAATTACCACTGGTAGGGTCCAAGATTTCAGTAGCCAAGGACAGTACAAAGCCAGAGTGCTAAGGAAGGCTTCACATCCCAGAAGCAGGAGGTCTTGGGTCTTCAAAAGATATCGTAAAAGATTTGGCATTTAGGTAATTTCACTAAATATTAAAGATTGTTCTGGATTTGACATTTTTACTGCTTGGACTTTTTTAATGCAGTCAGGAAGATTTTGAAGCTCATGGTCTTCTTGTTGTAGGAAGAAACAAAGGTGAAGTTTATAAATATGTAGTGGAGGCTCTGAAAATAATTTGGAAACAAAGAGACTGGGCCAGTGGGAGTTGCTATTGCGAGTTAGTCTGCCACCTCTCTTGGCAGTCAGGAAGTTTAGCTCTGAGATAGTGTGGGGTCATGTTGAATGTGTGTGTATATTTAGACATGTGGGAGTTTTGTTCTGGGGAATAGTGATATCGTGGTCATCAGGCTCAGTTTCCCACTTTGGCTTTACTATGGCCAGGTTGGATTTTTGAACGAGTCCTGAGATCAGTCTCTTCCTTGACCTGGATAATCTACATTTTATTTTCATTTTGGTGCTTTTAATCTCTCCAGATAAAACTTCAGGTAAAAGGCAGTTTCTTATCATGCATTTCTGTGGCACAAAGTGCATAGGAATTCCAAATTTGAACAGAGTTCTGAAGTTCTATAATGTGGAAAGCAGAATTCACCAAAAGCAGAGTCGATGCTCATTATTTTGCCTGCAGAGCTGTAGCAGATCGTTAGAAAAAGTTTACAGAGAGAGCATTGGCTCCACTTGTCTAATAATCTCTGCTTCAGTAGTTTGTGATCCTACATATGTTCTGCTTCTGGCTAGATAATTAGTGTTGCCAGTGGTTATCTCTTTCTGTGTAATAACTCATATCTGTCCTGGACTGGAGGATGATAAGCTTTTGTTGCATCTGAGTTGCTGTGCATCCTCATGCCACTGTATATACCATACTTAATCAGTAATAGTCTCTGGATTTTCTTGCTCTTGCTTTTCTGTGCCAGTGAGCATCTTTTAGGGTTTGAGAGACAGACAGTGAGTGGGTGATACGTTTCACTGGGGAATGAGGACTGTTAAGAGCAGGTCATGCTATATCATGCTATAGTATCTTGTTAACTTGGGCAGACAAGACTTCCTTTCCCCAGGGACCATATTTTAAACTTCCAAGGTGAGAAAAAATGCCTGTGATTTTGCTTCCTGAGTGAGAGACGTCATACAGGGCCATGCAGCATGTAGAGCTTAACAGGAATATTTGAGCAGGTCTGTATGAGCACACAGGAGATCAGCCTGTAGTTTCTGGTAGTGGTGGCAGCTTGCAGAGGGCTTGTGTTAAGATGGTGTTCTTTGTGTCTGGACAACACCAGTGGCTTGGAGTGGGCACAGGTTTGACTCCATGCTCCCAGTTTTCTTGGGAGAAATGTCACAGTTATGACTAAGGAGTAGAGAAAAGGAGTTGGGAACAGGAGACCATTGCCACAATTTCTAATTGTAAATACTCCTTCAGTTAGTCTTTACTCTGTACTGAATCTAAGTCAATAAGGAATAGCAATGAGCAATAGACAGAAGTTATGAGTGAGATGTACAGTGTAACTGTGTCCCAAAATGTTTACGAGATCACACTTTGATTTTTAAACTATTGCTTAAACAGATAGTTTATTGATAGAAAGACATTTCTTGCATTTGAAAATGATTTACGGTTTATACAGTAATTGAAGTGGCAGTCACTTCATCACACTTAAATTTATTGATTCCATTAGTACATTGAACTTCTTTCTGCTGAATCACCAGCTTGAATGTCTGTGCTGTGTGGGATAAATTAAAAGGAAAAGATGTCATTTTTCCTAACTATGCAGGATCCAGTTTTCTGCAATAAATAAAGAAATGAAAACGAGGAAACTAGTGGAAAATTAAACATTGCAGGAGAAACAATATTTTGAATCTCTCTAATATTTGATGGATTTTTCAAAGTAACTTTGTGTCTATCACAGGATGTCTTTTCTGCAGGTCAGTCATGGGTGCTGAGTTAGCTTGCTCTGTTACAGTGGCCAGCAACTATATTCTGGCAGTTTGAATACACAGAACTCCAGAAGAATATGAAAACTATCATATGAATGGGAGAACAAGGCCAGCTGGAAAATTATTTCTGTGTGATTCCACTTTGTATATTCTACATGTTGAATAATAGATTCCACACTTTTATTTTTCCCCAGAAAGATTGCTCATAGTTGGGTGACCCTCAAAGCTGCAAAAATAAAAAGAGAGCATTGGCACATGTGAACTGAAAGACAAAAATCACAGAAAAATAGAAATTGCAGAAAGACAGAAATCCCTGTTTGCTTATGTTCTGCTGGGGCAGCAACTCCCTCCTCCTCTGGCCTCTTCAAGAGCCAGCTGCCTTCTGCACTCTTGCTGAATCTTCTCTCTCCTTTGGGAAGATAGTGGTTTTCTGCACCAAACTGCCTGTAAGAGCAGGAACTGCTACCTTGCCAGAAGCAAGGGATTCTTTGTCTCTGTCTGTCCTCCCTGAGTTTCTGGCTTTGTTCAGCTTGGGGCAGTTCCCCTGGACATTGTGGTGTGGAAGCTGCTGGTCTGCCATGACACTGAGTGCTCATCCAGCCTGAGCATAGCACTAAGAAGCAAACATTTTGGCTTGTGCTGTGTGTCCCTTAGATTTGATAGATTTTCTCCTTCTCCCCTTAATCACTGATGAAAGTCAGCCAGACTGAAAGGACATGTTTTGCTCTTTGTAGCTGGGAAACAGAACAAAACAAGGTAAAGATTTGGCCCTTGGGATAACTGAAATGAGAATAACCCATCATTCTGTGTCTGTTGGAAGGATAGGTAATATTTTTACCATTGATAGTATATGCTGGGCTAATGGATTTAAAGCTTCAACAGCTCCTGTAGGATATTATGGCCATTTAATAATGCAATTCTGAAAAATGAAAGACTTTGATTACAACCTTTGATGTAACTCTATCAAGCTAACATTCAAGGTCTCTTGGTGGTACTTAGTTAGTGGTAGAAGAGGTATTTAGCAAAGTCCTCTTAGGAGCACAGGATTTTTAACAGCATGGTTTGTTCCTGGCTTACCACAAAGTGAGTTTTGACATGATTCCAGAAGCACCTTTTCATTGGATTTGGCCCAGGCATGCTGTGCTTTCACTGGAATAACCCTGGAAAAGCTAAAGGGGAGAAAAAGAAATTGTGAGCTGTCATGGTCTTTCCAAAAGTTTTTTCAAGCAGATTTGTTTTCATCCTATTGTACCCTATTGCAAGAGGGAAACTTTTGGATGCAGAGTCTGATTCAAAGGGATCACATAGCCTTGCCTTTATTAAATTGTGATGTGACTTGGGCCATATGGCACAGAAGTAGAACAGGGAGACTGTGAAGGGTTTTCTTCAGGGATCCAGCTCTCTTTCTGTGACTACAATGGAGTTATTGCCGTTTTATGGTGCAGACGTGCTCAGGTGCTGTGCTGAGAAGTGCAGTGCAGGTACAGGAATCTGAACTGGACTGTATTAATTTCTTCTATATGACAGCAAAGTCTCGGGCCATATTTTGAGGTTGGTTTATATTAGTGTTGTTGCTCAGAAGTTTGCAAACTTTCTAACAGCCAAGTGGAAAGGGCATTTCTCATTATTGTACTGATGCATGAGACATTAAATGCTTGATGTTGTGTTCACAAATGAGTGTACAGATTTTTGGCAAAACCTAAGAGTCAGATTCAGTCATGCAGATTAAGGTCATATTACAATATATCCAAGGGGGTTATATACACCCAGGTTGAATCACTGTGTCTTTCTTATGAAATAAGGAATAGGTTTTTGCTAAGTTATACAATTGACATAATATTTTATCAGGCCTTTCTTTCTTTTCTTTCTTTTTTTTTTTTTTTAATCCATTTGTTTACAGAAGAAAACAGGATCTAATTTAATTTCTCTCTCTGCTCCCTGTAAAAATCTGTTTTACTGGCAAATTAGAATTTCTGAAAATTTTATCAAGCAAATACTTTCCATCTGACAAGGCTGAAACTACAAAGTTGCCAGGAAACCAGAAATCTAGTGAGATGTTAATTAGAGAAGATGGTCTGGCTTTTGCTTTTGCCACCTAACTCCGTTTTTCTATCCTTGCATCATTTCACAAAGTCCAATAACTATTTTAGGTTCAGTAGCCAGCTGATTGTATTTTCTTTTATATTGCATAGCATGAATGACAAAAGTATTTATTTGCAGAAGTATCATGAAATATTTGTCTGTGCTGTCTATGAAAATACAATACATTTTTCAGATTTTATGTGGCCTGCGCTTAAATGAGAAAGGGTGAAATGGTAACCAAAAGAGTGGCTAAGCACATATAAACTGCAAGAAAAGCCTTCCACACACAAGCTCATTGTTTTTATTTTATTAGAATGATGATTAGGAGCCAATATGAATAGTTTGACTACAGAAAGGTTGTGCTTCCCACCTCCTGATTTAAGGAGATGCATAAGAATGAAATTAAAGCAAATATGCCTGTAATTTACTATGTTGCATGCATTCAGCATACTTGCTCTTTGACAAGAGTCCAGCTCCGTTCAGTGCCAGCTACTTCCTCACAAAGTAATAGATGAGGCTGGAAGGAGCTGCTCAGCATATTCTGGTGGAGTTTTGCTGCTGGGTAAAGAGGTTTAAGGGGGCCAGATGCAGAATAAGCAAGATGAGGCAGGATGCTATAGGAGCATGGATGCTGCTTCAGCTGCTTGTTATAGGCTTTATTTATCCTTTATTTTTCTTGAAGGATCATTGGTTAAAGTGCATAAAAGGTGATTAAAGTAGTGGATTTATTGTCTACAGTTGTTGTGTTGATACTTGTGTCAAATGAAGTGATCCACTATCTCCCTGGCTAAGGATTGCAGGACTTTCTAAAAGAGGTGATTTTGGATAAATCTATCTTGTCTTTGTTGCTAGTCTGAATATTAGTTACCTTTTTTGACATTTAACTTTCATTGTACTGGCCTCTCACCTTGTGAAATTTATAAACACCTGCTGTCAAAAATCCCAAACAACAAATTAAGAAGTAAATATGAATTTAAGGGGAAGCTTCTTTGGTCCTGGGATCACAGGGACTGACCACATTAATTGATCCACAGTGTGGATGTATTAGGACTGCATCTTCTTCAAGGAGAATTAAACCAGATATTAGGGATGAGTTTTTACCATCCTGTGGAAATACTGTAGAATAGTGTGAGTTTAGACTGTGCCATAAAGTGTATCCATTTTTCCTGGAAGTATTTATATATAATTTTTTGAGAATTTTGATTAGAAGCTTGACTTAAATTGAATCCTTTAAGTCACAGTAATAGAGATTCCTTTGCATTTGAAGATGGATATCATAGTTTCAGATCAACAGAAGCCAGACCAAAGTGGCTGGTCCCTAGAATCTTGAGCATCTGCTTTGAATCTGTAAAGTGAGAACAGTGATGGTTCCCTACATACATAGAGTAGTGTTGGTATTGAGTATAGTAACATATACACTATATGCATGGTATACATAGTAATATTTTTGAGGTTTTCTAAAGTTTGGTACATTGTAGGACACTGAGATGAGGTCAAAAGTGGAATCTGAAGGTCTTGATTTCTTGAAGACTACTCAGTTCACGTGACTCTTCCTTTGGAACCTGAGATTCTGTTCTTTCCAATCATTGTCCAAGTTAAAAACAAAAGAATGTTTTGCATTGTCTTCCTATAGGCATTGGACATGCATTGGATATGTGCATGCGCCTCGATTATGTTATAAAATCATGTAATAGCAATAGCTCTGGTTTGCGTTGGAGAGCTGAGTCCTGCAGTGTGCTGGGCACTCCTGCCGGTTCTCACTGCCCTTACCTTGGAGTGTTCAATGTGCCCCTTAGGACTGTGTAACCGAGCAGAAACACACTGCATCTGCAGTATTTATATTTTCATTCTACTGTTTTTCTTTCTCTCTTAACTGTTCTCTTTGTCAGGCTTTGGGCTTTGAATAGTCTCAGTTCCGTAGATTGTTAACAAAGTTTTCCACTACCTGTCTACTTCATATTCCGTTCTATGTAAGAATAGAAACCTTCAATCTGTGAAGATCTGGTGAGCCATGAAGACTTTTTGCAGCCAAATTAATTCTTAACAGTGTACTGATCCAGTGTCTAGCAGCTTACATGTCAGAGTGTATGAAAGTCACCCTTTGTCCCATCACTAATGCATTTCCTTTGAGCAGTCACTCTTTGTGCATCTTTTTGGTTTTCATTTTTTAAATTTAGGACCTTGAAATGCTCTGGCGCTGCTTCGTTACCCTTTCTTTAGTAAGCGTGGGTTGTGTTGGCGATGGGCGCAGCTGCCGAGCGCAGGCGGTTCGGTGAAGCTGCACACGCCCCTGGCGTGCTGTGCCGGGCACGGGGCTGCTGCTCTCCCTGCCGACACCCGCCGGGGCCAGGCAGTGTTAACAACGGACCGAAATTAACCTTCACCTTTAGTGGGGCACAACATAAAGCAGTTTATCATGGAGCAGGAGCTGACACTCCTGGGTTTGGCAGATTGGTGAGAAGCTGGGAGTGCAGACTTTGGGATGCTGGTGCTGGTTGTCCCACAGATTTGTTATTACTGTTCCTTACCAGAGTGTCTAAGCATCCCAGCCAGGGAGCTGAACATCTTTGTTTTATGTGTTCAGTACACATAGCACAAAATGGGGTTTGGAGAACACTTTATGAATTTGTATGAATAAAATTAAATCTGTAAAATTTATGCTCCAAGTATTTAGATGAACTTGGCTGTTGGTTTGTTTCCAGAAGGGATATGCTGCTTTTTCATTCTTACAGACCAAGAGCCTATCTCTTCCAGTAACATAAATAAGATAGCAAAACCAAATGTTTTAGAAGTGATTAATTGTAATGATATATTTATAAGTAATTATTTCAAATATTTAAGATTTTTGGATACCCATTTTGAATTTTTTTAAGGATAATTTGAAAGGACTAAGAGTATAATACTTTCTGAAAATCAGATCTAGTTAAGGTTGCTTGAAGTGGAGATAAACGCAAGTCAGTTCACCAGTCATTTTTGAAAATCTACATCTATCTAATGTTGAGGAGCCTAATTTAAGGTTCCTGTTTGGAAACAATGATGCCTTTTTTTTCCTAGCTTCATTTAATCCCTCTGTGCAGGGGACTAAAGAGATGCACTTCATCATATTGTCAGAGTTAATAGTTTTGAAAGACTCCGAATGCTTCACAAATTACACCTCTTGAATATGACTTTATATATTTTTGTGGCCCCTGATGGACACATACTTTGCCTATCTGTATCTCCCTAAAATGAGCACAATGGTTTTATTTGGTATTAATATATTTTTCCTGTGGAGAATGGAAACCAGTTGATGGAGATAGGGAATTTTCATGAGCTCCCCCTTTGCAGGTTTTGAAGCTTAAGAGTTCCCTGTGCCACACTGCTAGCCCCTTAAGCTGAAATTTTAAGCTATTTCCAACTCTTGTTTTGATGCCTGCTTTGTAAAATATTCCTATTAACATCACATTTGTGTCCTGCATTATAGCTGGTGGTGCCCTGTAGCTGAGAGATGCAGGCATTTCAACCCAGACTGAGTTTGTGGCTTGTATTCATATTCAGATTTTGGTATCATCTATCTATGAAATTATTCATCAGATTCCTGTGTGAATGCTTTTAATGGTTTAATATGTTCAGCTGATAACAAACTGCATGCTCAAACCTGATGTGGCTCTTTTTAGACATGATTAGACTCTATCCTTGATTGTGATTTAATGGCTGTTCACAAGCTTGTTCGCTCTTGCTGTTGCATATTAAGTACCAAAGTATCCAGCCAGGTCTGCCAAAGTCTTTCAAGAGACCATGGTTTCTCAAGGAGATGAAAAGCCCTAAGTAGGCTAACGTTTTGGTTCAGGATTTGGACTGTTCTTGATCACCAAAGATTTTGTCCATAAATCCCTCTGAAAATGTTTGAAGTGTTCAAAGACCTGTCTCAGTGCTTAATTTTACTCTCCTAAAATGCTCTCTAAACAGTCAAACAAAATCCTTTTAAAAAGCAATTAGTTCAAGCAATAGCAGTTAAAACAATTCCAAATACAAGTTTTATTCACCTTTCTTTCCCCAAATGCAAATCTGAGCTATTGGGCCAGAAAAAGCAGTGTATGATTAGAAGTCAGCTACTTCTCACATGCTTTGTGGATAATTTCTAATATCTCATAGTTGTGTATCATGAGTACTTGCATATCCTTGGTTACCAGAATCTTTGCTTTTTAGCAACTCAGGTGTTTAATGTACTGACCTGATGCCACTCCGGCTGTCTACAAGCACCATATCCTATTAATAGACATAGAAATGGCCTAATACTGGACCTGGGAAAAACACATGCCTTTTTAGATCAGCCAGGTGTGGTACACTAAGGCATCTGAAATTGCACTAAATACTTATTTTAATTCCAGTTTAAGTGCCTGGAACTCTACTGGCTCCATCTATGGACGGTTAGCTCACAGCTGGCTGCACATCTGTGCCTGGAAAAGATACCAAGCCACCAGCCTTTCATTAAGCAGAGGTATATACTTAGAAATTAAATGCAAAATGTTGTACATGAAGGAATGATTTTGCAGTAATAAGTAAAGTGAAAAATACCAGTTATCAGGGAAAAGCCATAGGAAAGATGCAATTTCAACTCCTGGTGAGGTGCTATTGACTTTTGAGATTAATCTTACAAAGAGGCAAGTTCTTGGATCCTTCTTTAAAATGCTTCCAAAGAGTAAAACCTTCAACATGCCTGTTCCCATCCAAGTGGCTCTTTTCTGCTTGTATTCAATCTCATGCCTTCATCACTGCCTACTAAAAGTCCTGCATTTTTCTGTGGGGAAATACTCACCAGCTGAAGTGGATCTAGAATTACTTTTACATGGATCATACTCAGCAACAAGTTTAATTACAGTTGAAGTGGCAGATACTCCCCTTGTGACACATCCTCCCTTTACTGGCACCAGAAGAAACATTTAGCAGTGGAGGAACTTCTAACTTCCAGGAGAATATTGTGCATTTCTGCTACTCTAGACCAGGTAGCTCTTACATTAGCCCAGCTGCCCTTTTCAACTTCCTTTTAGGAGAGAAGCAATGTATATCTTGTGTTTTAATGTGTACCCAGCACAAGGATCAGATATGGAATTTTAAAATCAGAAAAATATTCTTCATACTTAAATTACATGATAGTATTTTATTAATGCAGCAACTCTGAATTTTGTTAAGATGTAGTGTAGACATTTCAGTTTCTTATTCATCAAATCCCAGATATGTCAGGAACATGGTTTAGTTCCTACTTAATAATCCACTAAATGCAAATATTGGAACTCTTTAAACAAGCTAAATATTTTTTCACTTGACCTTGATGAAGCTGATTAAGAAATACCTGCAATAAATTGTTTTAGTTCCAGTGTAAACTACTGGTTTAATAAAATAAATTACCACCTCATGGGAGTGTAAAGAGAAACAGTGGATCATACTAAGGGCAAGGTTTTCAGAAGACACTTTGTAGAGGCTTAACTATGCTCTGGTAATTTTATCCTTCACTTCAAACAGAGGAAGGTGAGGGAAGTACTCAGTGTCCATCTTGCACAGAGTATGCATAAACATTTTTCCTCTGTGTTCTTTCTAAAATGTTTGTTCAGCATTGCTATGAAATCCTAGTTGTCTTGCTAAAATGAAAAGTCTTCTGCCAAAGGCAAGGACAGGTTAAACTAAGTGAGCTGAAAAACATCTGTTAAACTCACTGGCAGTACTTTTTTGTCTGTGTCTTGTTAGCTTTTTGTTGGATTTGGCTCAGTTCCTTGAGAAACAATCCCATCTCAGATCCAATCCCAGAAATAAACCTCATGTTACCACCTCAAAATAATATGAAAAGTACTTGATTCTTCTTGCTAAATTCCTCCCATCTTCACTTTTTAAAGCTGTGTTGTTTGACCTTTTTAATGTTGGACCCTTTCAGTACTGGATCATACCTGTAGTATTTTACATTGCCCTATACCCTAAAAACTCAAACATATCACAGAGCTTGCCAGAAGCCATTCAAGCAAAACATTACCAGATTATTAAATATTTTTAATTAACATGCACATACTTATGAGAAATAGGCAGTATTAAAGGCTGTTCAGCCAAACTAAGCATTGTGCTGTTGTTTTTATCCACAGATCTTCCTTCCTTTCCCTGAATCTCTGTTGAATGATAGCATTAAACAGCAGATCCTTCAGAGGGTAATGGATTTGGGTAGTTTGCCATAGGGTTGAGCCCCACCCTACCTTCTGAAGCCTGGGAAATATTAGTCCATGCTAGGGAAACAATGTGGATCCAATTTGAAGTCTGAGAAGTGAGGGTGTTCTGTGACATATCAGAAATGCACAGCTTTTCACCCACTTTGTCAGGCCTGCTCTTGCCAATGTCCTTGAGAGCACAGTGATCCAACATGACACACAACACTACCTCAGCTGAGCACACTGGAGTGGGGGCAGGCAGAGCCATGGCCTTAACTTGGAATTTTCCATGGTTTGGCAATAGATGGAGCATAGCTCAGTTGGGTGCTGATTAACACATGCACATGTGCGTTCTGAAAGGGAAGGCACCAGGGCTTCCCTGGTGCTCCAGGTGGCTCTGGCCTCCTGGAGAGCAGGACAGGGTCGTCAGGCAGCAGTGCTTTACAGGCTTATGAACCAGCAGCTGTTCATAGCCACCTCTTCTGCAGAGCACCCAGATTGCAAGTTTATTAGTTGTTATTAATTGTCCTTCTGGATGGTATGGTAATGAAATACAGAGTGAAAAATACACTAAACAGTAACTGCAGATTCTTTTCTTTTGGGTGCTGGAGTTGGGTGCCTCTTGTAATGTAAGTTGCGCGCCATAGGAGTGTGCGGTGAGTAAAGTGTCCGCTGAAAGTTCATTGCTGGAGAAAGTGGATGTAATTGCCTTTGGGAAGTGAATGTATTTACATCAGGACCCTGCTTATTAAGCTTTCATAGAAAAGGAAAGAGAGCTTTCTGTGCATGATTCTTTTCACACATTGTGAACACCTCTCTACAGCTGTTTGTCTTTTCTTTGAGTTCTGCAGTAAAAGTTCACAGATAACTGCATTTGCACGCTGAGAAGGCTTTGGTTAGGCAGAGGCCTAAGTGAGGTCCTCTGGTTCCATGTCCAGTCCTTAAGCCTGACTGTCTTTGCAGCCTTAAATAAATCAGTTAGGCCAACATTTTTGAATGTTGATATCTGAAGTTAGACATCCAAATTTGTAGTTAAGCATGTACCTAGGACTGCTCTGATTTTTATAGACACTGACTCCCGCAGTGTCTTTATGTGCTATATTGTGTGGGGGTTTGCAGCGTTACTGAAGAACTAAATGAGGATTTAGGAGTATAACGTAAGTCAGCCAAGTTTGAGAATGTCAACCTTGACTTACACACTCTTAGTTTTTTGCTCTTCTGTTCAGCTACCCCAATAAGGTTTACCTTGCTGAAGAGGAATGCAGAAGGACTAATGGACAGTGTGTTTTGATCAATAAGTAACTGATATCTTCTAGTTTATAAATAAAGACAGTAATTATTACAATATAAATAGGGAGATTTCTTTAGACCCATTGCCCAAACATAACGCAGTTGTCATGTACAAATGTAGCAATCTAATACATTTCTGAATATTGAGACTGTGCTGTTAAACACAGCCTGGTTTTACCCACCCTCTACCAAAGCAGATGAACTGCAGTTTCTTAATGAGTAGTTAGACAGCTTTTTAGAGACATGTGCAATATCATACTGATGAGATAAAGGCTCCTTTGTGGTAGTCTGGATTCATAAGCATGCTGGCTTGATGGGCTGGAGCAGAATGTTGGAGCATTTTATTAAAAAAACCATAATTTCCACTCTTTTAGGGTAAAGTTTTGGGGCCACATTCCAATCTCGTTTTCATGACATAACTCTGGCATGGAGAACAGAAGAGCTTACAGCTACACTGGTATCTAACTTCCTTTTCATCATGTGGGGACTAAAGTGTAGAACTCTTCTTTTAAATTCCTCTGGTCAGGGTTTACAGTGGCAAGGCCATGTTAATTTTGCTTCGTAATATAAAGGGAGTGAGTTCTGTGGCACAGTTTAAAGGACTAGGCAGCACGTAAAGTTGCAGCTTTCAGCTTGTTACCATTATGCTCCAGAGTGTGCATGTTAAAATAGAAGTTCCCAGTGAATATAGTATTGTTTGTAGGCAGAAGTGTCTTCAATTCTAGTATCCCTCTCCCTTCCATTTCGTGAGGGCTCTCACAACTCTGCCCCTTTTGGGGACAGACCAAAGTCTGATGCCAGTTTTTGTGGAACGTGTATCAAAGCCTACTTTTGTCTTGCTGAATTCAATGGGAATTGTGTCTTTAAATGTAGTGGCAGCCTTGCTGGATTTCTTCTGTTATAATTTATTCTTTAGGGAGTTTATGTTCAAAAGTACTGACTGCTTCTTGCTTCCAGTGACTTAAACATGAGCTGACTGCTCACTACCATTGGAAGGCACAGTTCTTCAATGCAGAAGATTCCAGTTTAAACAAGCAGACATAATTGCTCGGAAACAAATTTTCTCTGGACTCCTGAGAAGACTGTGTTAAATCAGGCTTGGTTTGGTTTGCTTTGATGCAGAGGTGTGACAGTGCTTTTCCCATAGCTGGGTTAACCTTGAAAGTTTTGTCTATTTTGATTATCATGGTGCAGTTTTTCTTTTAATGGGTGGAGAACAAATACAGAGACAGTATCATTTTGATTGCCAGAAAAACATTCTTCAAGTTAATGGTTTTATCACATACTTGATCAATCTTTTAAAATCCAGCTGTTGAGCAGAATCAGCACAGACAGTTGTGTTTCCTGTGGTTTTAAATAATGTATCAGAAAGAACCTTGACTGTTAAGAAATGCACTGCCTATGTTGTTTTGCATTCTGAAGCAATGAAGATGCTTCTCTCCAATTTGGATTCAAGTGTCTTGTACAGCACAGAGCTGTGTGCAGTACACAACTGCTGGAATAGTTTCTTTTTTTAACTAAGTGATTGGCAGCCACTTGGATGAGTCACAATCATGAGCCTAATTTTAGCTGGAATGTGTGTATTGGGAGAATCTACCAGAGACAGTTGCATCTGAAGGGTTGAGAGAGGTGAAGTCAATTTAGTTTTGGGGCTTCTTAGAAATCAGCTTTGGTGTCTGAATTTGTTTCTTCTTGTTTGGCTTTGTACAGTCATATTATATGACGTTTCTGGTGAAATACACCTAATTCCTTCACCTTCAAAGAGTTTATCAGAAGGAGACAATTTAGAGTGACAGCATCAGTACTTTGATTGATGCTTGTTTGGTATATGTTCGTATTTTGAACATAATGAAGTGCAGGGTTGAAGCTGCCTGTAGTGTCCTATTTGTTAATTTGTCCATACACAGCCTCTGTTGGTTTCCTCCAGCTGACCTGGGAAATAGCTTCCAGGCAGGTATATTAGTATGGAGTTTGAGAGGAGGTTATTATTTTCAGTCAGAGCCCTCCAGTCATGCAGGCTGCATAATCTGGCTGCCAGCACTAACACCACTGTTTAACAGCTACTGCTGTTGGTTTAAGGCAGTAAAGGTGTTCTGTCGAATTCTGCATTTTGCTCTTTTGGTCCACCTGCGTCAAAGTAATGCAACTTCTGGCAGAAGCTGGTTCCTTTTGTGGTAGCCTGTCAGGAAAGTGATGTGCACAGTAGTGCCTGCCTTTAAATGCTGTGTATGTGAGAAAGAAAAGGTGTGTCCTTTTCATGGCACCTTGCTGTTTCCTAATGCATTATTCCTGTTTTCTGTGAGGCAAAGGTGTCAGACTGGATTGTGCAAGGATATGGAAGCAGTCATTTACTGCCTGTGTTCTGAAAGCAGCCATGAGTAGTACCCAAGTCCCTCCTCTGCTTTGTGTTCTGCTCAGCCTCTGTGTGTGCCTAGGTAGTAAACTACCATATGTTGTTTATAGAGAGTGCAGAGGCAGTGTATCTTTTTCTACTTAATCAGGGTGTTCCTAATCGGGAAATCACCCAGAGAACTAATAAAGCCAAATGCACTCAATAACTACTGTTTAAGAGACACAGCAATTCTGCTTAGCAGGAACATCCTCAGGTGATTTACAGGTACCTGGCCATGTCCCATTTTTAACCTGAACGTGCCCTGATTTCTCCTAGGAGAGCTTTTAACGTTTGTTTGAGTTATGATGCAGGGAGTGTCTGTACAAACAACTTCTCTCACTGTCTGCTCAGTATTGAAACTATCTTTTCTAGACCAGGTAAGCAGAATGTCCTCCCAGTTGGTGCTGTGGCTGGGTAGCAAGCTAGGCTCTGGCTCTGGGCAGAGGCACTTCTTCCATTGCCCCGAGGAGTCTCAGGCTGTGGACTGGTGGTGGTGATGTGATGGTCCTGCTTAAGCTTTGCTTATGCTGAGCATAAACATGTCCTGGCCTTGGACATGTGTTCCTGATTTGTGCTGCTTCTTGTGTAGTCGTGGCAAACTATTTGTTCAGCTGTGCAGCAGCTAAACCTGCAGCACAGCTAAATCTGCATACTGATCTGGCTGAAAAATAACTTACAGAAAAGGGGGAGGAAAGAAGAGAGGTGTCTTATCCAAATGGTTTTCTAGCCTGGTTCACGATGTGGCTACACAAACAGCTGTACAAGCACAAAGAAGGGAGTGGTGGGAATAAGTGGGTGAGGTCAGGGAGAAAGGAGGCTATTTAAGCCAGTACTGCTGCCAAAACATTACTTGCCAAATTACTTTTCAGCTCCTCTGTTTTCTCGAACATTTCCTCACATCTGTTCTGTCATAGTAAACTCTTATGGATGTTACCACTTCTGCATAATAACAGCTGTACTGGTTCAGACAAAGACTCCATCTAACCCAATATCCTGTCTCCAACAGTGGCCACAGTAAGCAGACCCAGGGGGTAAGAAGGGGACAAGCCTGTCTGATGTTTCCATGAAAGTTCTCTCAGCCTCAGACAGGGGATTTCTTGAACCTGATATAGTTCATTTACACAGTAACTGTCAATGGATCTCTTACGTACCTATCCAATTCTCATTGAAAAGCATGTAAAATCATGGTGTTCATCACATCTTTTGGCAAGGAGTCCCAGAGGTTTCCTACTTGAAAGTGTGATCATGAGGTCCATAGGACAGAACTATCATTTTTATTAATATGTCTTATAAATAATGTTGACTCACCTGTACAACAGATAAAAATATTAGAGAAAAGACTTCCCTGAAAAATTGGAAGAATCATACAGTTGGTAACACCTGCTAACTCCTGCTCAGTGATGGTGAAATGTTTTGGTTGTCTCAGTCCAGTATGGGAAAGAAAGATGTGAAAGGATGCTTTCCATAAGTCAGTGAAGGGTAATAAAGTTCTCGGTGTGCTAAGCCAAAATGACTGGAAAGTACCAGGATGTGCATTGCTGCTCTCTTCTGCTCTGAGATGAATGAATTGAGTTTATATCTGAAAACACACCAGGCAGTGGAAAACCTTGCAGCCTGCATCAATTCTGTGGGAAAATGAAATTTTTTAACATCCTGATGCTTGTCTAATTCCATTTAGATTCATGATAGATTATAAACTGGATAATTCTGAATGCCATCCTTCTCTGTGCACATCTATGCTTTGTGACCAAGTCAGTGAATTGCAGTGCTGCTTAGGAAGGGTGGAACCACTGAGAGAAAGCTGTGCTGACAAACTAAGGCAAATTTTAAATGTTTATTTGGTGATGTGTTTGCTGGAGATTATAATTCTTCCTAGAACGTGCATACCCATTTACCAGGATGAGAGGGAAAATTATCCATCTCTTTTCCCCTGATGTTCATCGTGTTTCTCACAGTGACCAGCCGGGGATGCTGTCCTGCTCGCTGCAGTGCTCCCTGAGCCATCTGAGTTGCTTTGTCAATGAGGAACACAGGGACAGAGAATGAAATTACCTGGTATCTATTTTCACAATAAAAATCTTTTTATGAATGGAATGTACATTCCTTTCTCCTGCCCCCTTGGGATGTGATTCCCCTCTGTAAGGTGCTCACCATTTATGTAAGTAATTGTGATTGCCAAACTAATCAAACCAACGACAAAAGCTATCACAGGCACTCATCTAGCATCCAGCCTCCACATCAGCTTCTACTTCATTAAAATATATTTGACCCAATTCAAGAGCTAATTTGGACGAAACCATTAGGCTTCTGTCCTCACCACTGGTAGAAGTCTGAGATTCATTTTCACACATGAGTGAGCAGTTGCAACTTTAAGATGCATGAAGGTTATTGCTGTGTATGTGATGCATATGAAAGGGAGAGGGAAAGCGGCAGGCAGTGGATGCACTCTTTATTTCTGTGACTGCATCATTTTATGAGGTCTTATTTGTCCTCCACCTGTGGAATGCTAGGGAGGATATAAAAATATATGGGCAAGTTAAACACAGGAAAGGAAAATCGAACCTCTGAGAAGGGAGAGTGACATGATGATCATATTGCATTGTAGCTGTTGCGTACCTGATACAAAAATTGGTCGTGATCTCAATGGAGTCCAGGGTGGATGATGTGTGGTTGGATCTCCAGAGGTGTTTGGACCAGGTACAGAGAATCTCTACACACTCTGCAAAGTTGTTTGGTTTGGTTTGGATTTTTGGTTGGGGTTTTTGTTGTTTGTTTGGTTTTGGTTTTGGTTTTTTTGATATTAGGTAGCTGTTTTAAATGCCTTCACTTAAAAGAAGCCCTTAGCAGAATTTGTGGAAATACTTTAAAAGTCCACAGATTCAGAATCTCAGGATATTTTTTAATTCAGCAAATCCAAGTAATTTATCCCTGTAATAACCTAGTCTTGGGAAGGATGCCATGACTAGATTGTGTCACTAATATCTGCTGGCTTGTGTGGCTGGCAGGGGTTCCCTTCCTGGAGCCACTGTCTGGGGTATCAAGTTGCTCTCCAGACTGATGGATGAGTCACCAGAATCTCTGTTTTGTTTGTGGATTTTATCAGAGCTCATCAGGTAGCCGTCAGTATGATTGACTAACTCTGTGCCAAGTGTCAGGCAAAAGGAGCTGAAGTGAAGTAACACAAGTGACAGCTGAAGAATAAGCAACAATCTGTCTTTTCAAATGAGTTGTTCTGTTGGCAATTTGACAAATTGTATGGTGTAACTGAAAGTTCTAGTTAATGTGTTGCATTACTTTATTTCAAAATATTCTGTTATGAATTGCTTACATTTAAATTCTGGCAGATAGAATCCTTAATGAAAGCAGTACAAATACAGTAAAATTGACATAAAAATACTGAGACAGTGCAAGTCTTCTGAGATTTATTCCTAAATATACTTGCAAAGTCCTACTTCAGCATTTTTAAAAATAATTTGACATTTTTGTCTTCTACCAAATAAAATGTAATGGGATAGTTCTCAATATAAATGGACAAGAGGGTGAAAGGGTGGGATTGGAAACAATTTGTTTCTCTGTAGAAAACCTTCTGCAAACTTTTGCTTGCAGATTTATTCGAGTGCCTCACAACTGTTTGATCTAATTTATCTGCCTTGCATGGGTAATTCATGTTTTTCCCACTCTAAAAAACATCTGACTTCTTTTTTTGGTTTTGTTTTGTTTTGTTTTTTGTTTTTGTTTTTGTTTCATCAAAATTACTACGATTCCATTATGTTAGGATGAAATTTTAATGGGACATGTAAATAAGGAGTATCTTCATGAAATCAAATTTTGTTGTACAAATATGCCAGGAATGTTTAGAGAATTTTCTCCCTAACCTTTGTTTTTCCTGTCTGGTAATGCCTTGGGAAAGCTCAAAGCTCTTGTTGGTGTTTACCCACAGTTTTTTTCAAAATTACTCTCATTGTAGAAGAAAGTGTGAATCACAGTGGATTGAGCACTGGCTGCATTATGGCCATATTACAAGGTCTTATAATTTATTTCTCACAGGCTGTCCAGTCAGTGTTGTTTTCACATGGCCAGCTTGTAAAAAGCTTTACTGGAAAAGTTTAAGTGTGATTTTAAACAATTCCAGATTTACTGGTATATGTTCCTGTGGGAATATCTGTAGTCTACAGTGATCTTTTTTTTATTCCTCTTTTTTTCCTAAACTGACAAGCTGAATTTGTGACTAAATTGAAATATTCTCCTCTGATTCCAGAGGAAGCATCCCCTCATGAAGAGCTGCTTGCAAGTAATCAAGTGGTCATCATATATTAAAAACTTGCTGTGAAGGTACTTTATATGTCTTTGTTTTATTCTGTATTGCAAAAGAATATGGTGTACATTTTCAGCCACCATGCTCCACTGAGAGCGCTGAGTCAATCACTTGGTCATTGAAAATATCCATTAAATTGCTGATACTCTGTTTTGGGCTAAGATTGTCTGGAGGTTTGCAGCAGTTTGCAGTATCTAGGTGCTTTAGGTTTCCTGTCACGCTTGTTAGTCTGATACAGTGTGGAAACACACTGCTTCTGTTGGCAGGTTGTGGCTTAAGCACCGCTTGTCTTCCTCACTGCTACCTGCTTGTGCTGTGGTGAAGGTTCACCCAGGAGTCTCTTCCTCAAAATATGTGATGCTGGAGTTTAGATAGTGGCTGGATTGTCATGGCCTGGCGTGGATGAGAAGGAGCAGAGACCTTTTATAAAGAAGATTACCATCAAGTTATTGCAGAGAATATAACCACTACTTGCCCAGAAAATATTTATCTCTTCTCTAATAGCTGAATTTGCAATGACATTTTAGTGCCTGTCACAACTAGAGCCACAAGAACCTTTTCTTTCAGATGCTGGCTTTGTATCTCAGCCTCTTAAGGGCAGGAGCTGCTGCAGTGTGTACAGGAAGCAGCCAGGCTGAGCTAACTTTAGCAGCCCCTGGTGCAGCTGCAGCAAGGCCACTTGGTGCCTGCATGAGCAGTGGCCCCTCACTGCATCCTCTGCCCTGGGAGTACCTGCTTTGCAGCTGGGGAGGCAAGTTCGGAGAGGAGGGGAAGGGAAGGGAGAGCTGTAAAACTTCCCTCTCCCCTACCCTCCAGTCAGCCCACTTCTGTGTAGGGTTCTCCTCTGAGAGGAGGACTTATACCTGCCGGCATCATTCCAGAAAGTGGATGACATGACAATGCTTTTGAGATCCATCACAGAAAGCTGTAGGTGGAATCTCTTGGCAAGAGTTTAAAAAAGAAAAAAAGACAATTGTACTACCCTTGCTTCTCTATCCCAATTTAAAAGAACTTGGACGTTGGCATTTTCTCTTCCATTTTCCTAAGGATGAACACTAACCCAGAGGTGATGATGGTAACAGTTGATGGGTTTGCCCTTGTTGTGTAGTGAGTGTTGTATTATCCTTTTGTTCCATAACTTATGGTTAAAAGTAAAACTGCTGACAGTTCTGAGAATGCAGGGGAGGTTTGGCTAACATACATACCAAAATTTTAAAAAATTAGCCTGAAATAAAATTACATTCTTTATTAGTAAGAATATTTCTTTCAGCCTATATTTTCCAAAGCAGATAATAAAATTATGTTATCTAAATTCAAACCACTATATTTAAAATATTTTATTACTTTGTTGGCTGCCTTTTTTATTATATATCCCCAGACTTTTGAAACACAGAGGTCATCTTCTTTAAGAATCCCACCATTGCCTTAGTTTGAAAATTAGCTTATTGAAATATCAGCTGTACATATCTTGAATTTAATAAATTAATATATTAAAGAAGCAAGAAATTGATTAGTCAATTACTGTGAATCAGGCACCAAACAACCTAGTATGTTAGATGAAGTATCAATAAAAATCTATTTCATCAGCATTTCTTAGCAGTGAACTAGCTGCTTGGGAACAAAGAAGAGCACACACATGCAAACCCCCCTCTCTCTTCTAAATGTTTTCAGATGATATGACTGAAACACAAATATCCTGTGCAGAAAATCTGTGTATAATCATGGAATTTGTTGTGTGTGAAATGCAGTTTGCATTTCACTCCTGGTTCCTGGAAGAAGGTTATATACATTTGTTTGTATTATGTATGTCTCAGTGAGAGATATGGATCCCACTAGTAAGAAACACATTGTAAAATCTACACGCAGAGAAAAAATGTGTATCTAAACATTAAAACTGTGCTGAGCACTGGCAACAGCCCAGAATCAAAATTGTCAGGGTTTGTATGTGTCTGCCTGTTTCCTTCTTCTTAAAGATTCTTAAATCTTTGCTTGAGAGCAGGCTCTTCTAGATAGTTCACAGTGAGTGCTGCCAAACACTTCTCATATAGAAGCCACACAAAGCAAAACAAGTCTTCACTGGGAATTTATGTGCAGAGTGATTGCTGAACACTTTGCCTACCTTCTCTGAGGGGGTGTATGTCAAAAATATTCCTGTTGCAGTTGATGATCATGTCTTACTATGTACTGCATGAGAATGACAATATATGCTTATTTTGAGATGTGGACAATAGAATGTAATGAGCTTGTCATCTTTAGCTTTCTGTTGTTCCATTTGGATTTTAAGCATGCAAGCACCAGGCCATTGCTTGCCATTGTAAATATCACAAAATAATGATTGTGCTGGGCAGTAGTGTAATTATTGCACTTTTGTTGGCATATTTGTGTAATAATCTACAGTTTGGATTTTCCAGGGCAGATTTTCCATTCTTCTAGGTAAGTCTCAGACCTCTGATCTTTGGCAAATGTTGACTGTGGTTTGTGTAGTGTGCTGAGATTAAGGTCATGACAGTGCTCTTTTTCTAGTGACTTCAGTAGACTTCCTTCCCACTGACACTTGAATAATTAATATCAGAGTCAGGTAATTGATGTTTGGAGCCTTATTTTTATTTCTTTCTGTACTAAAATCCTTCTAATGATATTCATCTGCTTGATGAATTTTAAGGAAACCAAAGTAAATATTGCTTTTTGGTATGGAAGTCTTTCCTGTATTTGATAAGTTTTATTTTGAAAATAAAATCATGCAAGCTGATTTTAATGCATTTTGCAAAACTCTGCTTGTGATCTAATGTTTGTGTTACTGGTATATTCTCTTCTAGCTCAAGATCTCCCAGATAGTCCTGGGAGATGTTATAAAAGTAGAAGAATCTCTATTCCTCTTCCTATGAATCTGTAAAAACTATTACCACCACCACAAATCTACACAGATGAAGGAAGCAAAGGAAGTTAAACTTAAGGCAGATTTATGACCCTTTTCAGCCAAATATTTCAGCACGCATTAAAGGGCTTTAATCCATTTTTAGTCAACAAGTCACTTTAGCACATGACTAAGTCCCACTGCATTACCATGAGAGGTGAGTGTGGGTGTGCGTTCTTTGCTGGCTTGGAATCTATTGCAGTGTAACTGCAGGAGTCTGATGGTGTCGTGTGTGTGACGTTTGTGCCGTGGTAGTTAGATATAAGGCCATAGACTAAGCGTGAATCATCAACATCACCACAGCAACAAATTTCTTAGCACTCAAAACCTTTCTTGTCAGACAGAATCTCTTGCTACACAACCTTGGGAGAGCGGTAAGGAGATTGTTATTGGAACAAACTGGGCAGGAGGCTTGCATATGTTGAAGTTCAACCACCAACCCTGCTTTGCTTTGCATAGGACATCTCAGTAACCTGAAGTCCTGTAGCTGCCTTCTGGACACTGCCCCAGCACTCTCAAGCACTTTTCAAGCTGGGGCCATCCCCATGCTGATGGATGTGCAAGGAAAAGAGCACTGGAGACCCTGCTGCTCCCTGTATTGCTTCTGCCTGCAATCCAGAAAGGATCAGACTTGGTTAAACTCACAAACAGCTGCGTATCAGCGGAAAGTACATCTGACTGCACCACGTAGGGCCATCCATGAAATTGAATTATTTGATATACCAGATTCTCAACTGGTGAGATGCAGTGCCTGAATTAATTAAAACGTTGTAAACATGCCAAGGGGAGGACCCATCCTTCTTCCATTTGGAGAGTTTGCTCACTGAAGCAGACATCTGAAGTGGTTTTTCTTGGTTTGTTTGTTTACTTGTTTATTTTTTTAAATAGAAGCATAAGTTGACTATTTTGAGAAAATGCAAATGTTCAGAATAAACCATGTTTTACCTGTTTTGGGATTTGAATGATTATACCAGAAGCTGAGGCTGGTATCTCTTCTAGTCTCCAGCAAGATGAGGAGTTTTGTAGAATGAATCTGGTGTTGTCCTGTTCTCACAAGCAGGGGTACAAATGTTTCTTTGAGGACTCAAAGAGAAAAGATATTTTTTCAACATTTGCATCTGTTTTTCAACTTGATGCTTTAAAATTATTTAATAACCATGATAAGTCGAATGTTTTATAAGGCTTTTGGGCTTCAGTATGCTTTTCTTGATGTGGATGAAGGCACTTGAAGCTGAACTCAGAGCAAGATTCCGAAGGCTACGATGAGGTGAACATCATGGGAGTCCTTTTTTTGCCCCCATAGTATTTATTTTGGTAATAAAGCTTTTGATGGTGGCAAGAGAAGAGATGCATGTCTGCTTGTGAGCAGAAAAGCATTGCAGGAGTAGCAAGGTTGGGTATCCATTTGAAGAGTTGGCCAATATTTCATTTGTTGTGATAGTCTGAGGTTTTTTTCTCTTCCTGAAAAATAACAGGAGGCAGAGAATATTAAAAATGATATTGAAAAGACTGTATAATGGTTTGGGTTAGAAGATTTTGAAGGCTATCTCTTGTTACAACCATCCTCCTATGGACAGGTACACCTTCTACTAGACCAGATTGCCCAAAGCACCATCCAACCTGACCTTGAACACTTCCAGGGATTGGGCATCCCCATCTTCTCTGGGCAACCTGTACCAAAACCTCACCACCCTCACAGTAAAGAATTTATTTTTCAATTTAAAGTAATTCCCCCTTGTCCTGTCCCTCCATGCCCTTATCAAAAGTCCCTCTGCAGCTTTTCTGCAGGCCCCCTTAAAGTACCACAGTAACTATTCCCCAATTGCTGGCTCTTGCATCTGTATGCCTTATACTGTTCTCCACCTCAGAAAGATTATTTGGAGGTAGTAGAGACACTGCTAAATTTAAAAAAATGACAAAACTAAACCACCAGAAGAATTTGTTGTTAAATGTGGAGGAGAGAACACAAATACCTGGCCAGCGCATATCTGTCTTTTCTTAATGACAGTCCTTGTCCTGGAGGTTGTCTTGTGGATCTGACTATGCTAGTTTCCCAAAATTTATATCCATCTCTAATCAGAAGTTAATGTGGTGGAGGAATTCCAGTCCTGCTTCTGTGCTCTGTCTCTGAATTAAATTACTTGAGACAATTTGAGGTGAAGAGGGGAAGTGCTATCCAGAAGTTAAAACCTTCTCTTCATCTTTCAGGAATTAAGAGCTATTTTGTGGGTATTCCCATCAAGAATAAGAAGCTTCCTTCCCAGTGTTAAACTAAGATTTTGTGCCAGAAGAGTGCCAGCTAGGGTTGAAAAGCCTTTTCAAATGCTCTGCCCATCTCTTCCAAATGTGCATTGTTTTTAATATGATACTGTCTGTGGAGTTCATAGACTCAAAGGTATCATCTGACTTTGGCCTGGCAGCACTTGTTTAGTGTGTTAAGCACATCTCAGCTTTGAGCTTTAGTTATGGAAATTCTTAGGGTTTGCTTACTGACTATATTTATAGTTGATATTTTGAATTTTTAAGTACTACACTGGATGTCTTATACTTGTGTGGTTGCTCACTATGATGAAATATTTGTAAAATTTGCTGTCTATCATACTTTTTATCAGTTAAAGAAAAAGAGAACACTTTCATTTCTGAGAACACTTTATTCTGTGTTAATGGATGAGATAAAAAGGGTAGAAGAAACTGTATGGTATGAATCTGTTAATACACAAATGCACAGGAGATTTAGAGAACATGTAAGAGGACATTTTCCCCAGGTAATATGTATCCTGTAGCTTGTTGCACTGCAAAGCAGGTGATGTGTTAAGTGTACAGCTCAAGAGACACACTTCCAGTGTAGTTTTTGATCATTTGAACTAGTCAAGACCCTTCTGACTTTTCAGTCTTGAAGAAATAGATTACTTTTTTTTTGTTTTGAATTAACCATTACATTCATATTTTAGCAATATTTAAATACTACATAAACTTTCAGAGCTTTCATTTCTCTTTTGATGTACAGATTATAGTCATTTTTGGAGGCAGAATAGTCCTTTCCAATCACAATATAAGAGTTGTGATAAGTTCACATTATTTCCTGAAATGTTTGCATTTCTAGGTATATTCCTGGAGAAGAGGCAAATGTAACATAACATTATGGTTTTCTTTTCAGTCCACATGATTAATTTTTTTCTCATGATATGGATACAACCTAAGATTTATCAATTTCAATTTATCAGATCATAATGGCCTTCTCTCCAGACGTAATATATTGAGCTCAACAGACAGCAGCCTTTTAACATTTCTGTCTTTTAAATTGCTATTCATCTGGAGAAGACAAGTCAGTGAAGTCAGCTGGATTCACATTTTCCCAAGTCTTCAGAACGGAAGATATGGGGGGAAAATAAACTTCCGAGTGCCTTCTGGGTCTAACTGGCAGAGGTGGGTTATTCTCTGCCTACACTAATATATCATAAGTTATTATCTGCGGTCCACAAGCTAATAAATTGTACTGTGTGCTGGCAGGGAGTGTGAAATATGACCTCAAGAATTTGATATCCTTTTGTATTGAGGGCTAGATAAGACATGAATTCTTTATTTACCATGAAGATTCAGAAATAGTTTCATATTTAATAGCAGCTATTGATTTACTAGGGTTTGGAAAGAGAAGTGCTTTTGCTCATGCATGAAGTCACAGCAAACAAAATTTTCAAATCCCAGACACATCTAAGTATGTATCCCTAAATCAGCATAAACTGTTAGTCTTCGAATTTCTTGTATTGCTCTTTCTTTCCTGAAGAGGAATCAGAGGAGATGGGGATTAGCTCCCCCTGTACATGGAAGGCCACTCAGATACGTCACTCCTGCATCAGCCTGGCCCATGAAAAGCCTCCTGACCCCAAATCTGGGACGTGTTGCCTATCTTATAGATGAGATTTCATCACTCCCTCTTAAATAAACAAGTGACCTGATCTGTATCACTGCTAAGCACTCGTGCCTTCTAATAACTTTAATTAAAGTTTCATGGTGTTCATCCTTAAGAAACAAATTACTTTGATAAATTTTTTCCAGTTTTAGGATGAAGTTTTCAGTATTTTAGTCTTAATTTTAATGATCTGATCATAGGCTTCAGTGCTGTTTTCTGGAATAGTCTTTTAGATGCATCATCTCTTTGGCTGCTCTTATCTTCCCTCCTTCCTTCTTCTGTCCCTCTCATCTACAATCCCCTGAGCAGTTAGAGCCTCTGTTCTTGCACTGCTCTGGGTCAGCTGTCGTGAATACTGAACCATCAGTGAACACATAACCATCATTCCTTCCCACCACAGTATTAGCCATTCTCTCATCCACAGCTGCCTCGAAGAGCAGGGACGATCTGAGCAGCTGGGTGTAGGTGCAGTTACAAGTGTCTTTCAGCGTTTGCCAGAGCTCTGGCCGCTCCAGGCTGTTGTGCCTGTGTTCAGAGGCTGGGGACATTATATTGCAGTAATGCTCATTTTGCAGCTTCATGATGCAGCCATGTCTTTGCTGGATGCTTCTGCTCATGACCACGTTGATCGCTTGCCTGACAACAGTACTTTGGATGCTCACGAGATTTCTGCTTGCAAGGCACCTTTTCATAGAAAACCTCACTGATTCAGTCTTTATGGCAGAGCACACAGGCTTTTTATATGTAAATTTGCTAATGAGAAATTTATATTTTACAAGTAATAGTGCAGTGATTCATTGAAGTAGAAGATTTTATGTAGTTTTTGTATGTGCTAATGTTATTTATTGTCTTCTTGTCTTTCTATACATCCATATGTGAGATGACAAAGTAAGTTGAAAAAAATAATTGATAATTGTTTCAACAAGTAATTTAGAGGGCTAACTCATTCCCAAAAAAGGAATATTTCAAATACATTAAACAAATTCTGTGTAAACTTTCCAAAACAAACAGTTGAATTTATTTCAGTGAATGCTGATGTTTTCTTTAGCTTTGCTTAACTCATTGAAAGGATCTGCTTTGTGTTGTACCTGAGATCTATAAACCTCACTGGGAATTTAGTCCACTCATGAAAGACATTTGTATTTATTAGGTAGCCTGGTGTATTCTCAGAAAGAAGACTTCAAGATGTGTGGGATATATTGAATGAGTACATTATTTGTATACTGCAGGAGAAGAACTGATTTGTCTTGTGATCTCTTGCCTATACTAAAGCTTGCAATATGTTAACAAACTTGGGATATTGTTGCTAGCACATACTGGAGGAAAGCCAAGATCCGCTCCTATTTGGCTTCAATTCTAGGAAATAATTTTTGATGATTTCAATTAACATATTCAGTTCATGTAATTCCAGAATGCCTGGATAACACAGAGGCCTGTGCTGCACACCTGCAATGTCAACATAATAGCTGCTGTTTGGGAGGAACATAATAGAAAGTAGTAGAATAAAAAAAGTATAAACTTGCTGATTTCACCTCTTGGTTACACCAGGAGTTTTACAGCATTCTTGTTCCCTAATATATGTCTCATGTATTCTGCCAACACCCTCAAATAAACACAACATTTTTGTAGAATAAATGATCTATTTCTACTAAAATGGCTCATTGGGACATCTCATATTGTCTGGTTCCATATTGGGGTGCTGGCTGAACGTAATACAAGGCTGTAGCTGTTCCCCACAGCATTTCAGGTCTGTGGTTTGTGGCATTTGGGATCTGGTACCATCCAAGTGCAAAGGCATATGGCTAAAGATGAAATACTAGTAATACTAGTTTCAGAGCATAAGCATGAGTTCTCTTTTTTCTTTTTGTTCGGAAACATTGAGGTCTCTCAGTGGTGCCTGTTCATTCAGAATAACCCTTTTCTTCAATGGACAGAATTCTGTAATTACCATAATGCCCCTGCTGGCTTTGCTGACAGGGCTGGTGTATCTGTAAGGGCTGTGGCTGGAATTGCAGCTGCTTCTGTCTTGGGCGAAGAAGAAAGAAATTGTACTTCTTAGTGGAGATAGTGCATAGCTGTTCTTTAAAGGGGGAATTTTTTAGTGCTTAAGATACATGCATTGTTGGACTGTAAATATAAATCTGTAATCAATTAGGATCAGTTTTCTGCAAGCAAAGAGAGCAATAGTGAATAGTGTATGCAATAATCACTTTGTGTATATGTACCTTGTTGAAGTGATTAGAAAAATGATGGCATCAGCCTTTTTATTACAGCAGTTGGATTAGTTAGGGCTTTGGTTTGCAAGTATTATCTCAGATATAGCAAGCAGATAAAGCAGCTGTTAGGGAAGCTCTGCTTCTTCCCATTTACAAGGGGCTTGTACCTGTACTTGTTTGTTTTCCAGTGTATGGGAAAAAAAATGCTGAGAGCATAAAGCCACTAAGTGGCCAGAAATGATACCAGTCCATTACAATTTTCATGGTTCATATTTTTTACTGTTCTGTACGTAATTAATCCAAGCCACCCATGGAAACACACATAAACCATGTGCCTCTCCTATAATAGAGTATGGAAATACTACTGTTTGCCTTATTCTCTTGTGAGTGATATATTCATCCTGATTGTGTAGCCTTCTTCCATGTTGAACCGTCCTTCCTTAAATGTAATCCCAGCTCAGCAGGACCCTTTCTGGAAGTACAGCTTTGTGTGTGGGAGAAGTTGCTGAGTCAGGCTGTGATTTCTGTTTTAACTTCCCAGGTGCATGGATTTCTATTGCTTATTGATCAAAGGCATTAGAAATAACTATACACATGTCAGGATTAAGACATACTGATATCATGCAACTCTTCCTTCTTTGGTCATATATGATTTGAAAGGTAGGTTTTCGAGTTTGTTTGGTTTTGGGGTGGGTGGGGTTTTTTCAAAATTACTGCTTAAATCCTCTCTGGGCTTTGAAGTACACGGTTTGATTTTCGAAGCACTGAAAACTTAATCACCTGACATCAGACACTAAGCACTTTTAAAGATCTATAGATGAAGATTTAGAAATACAATTTAGTTTCCACTGAGGTATGAATCTAAAAATGTTTATTAAGCTTTATTTTTTAAAAAATAAGACTATCACTATGTATTCCCATCAAGACTGTTATTTCTCTGCATTCACAAGGATATGAATTAAACATGCTTTTTTCTACTTGTGGGGATGATTTTTATCAATGGTTCACCTAGAGAAAGGTTTCCCCAAAATGTAGTTTATGTTTGGAGTTAAATATCAGTCTTTGGCAAATTTCTTTTGACAAGGACTTTAGTTTTTGGCATCCAGCCATTGAAAATACGTGGTCCTTGCTGCTTCACTAAAAGCTGCATTGTTTCTCGAGAGCAGAGCTATCCCGCAAGACCATGGAAAATGAGGGGATTGTAGACGCAGCTTGGTTAAAGGATTTGCAAATTTAAGACAAGGCTTTAAAATATTTTTGAAATTAAAAAGAAGCATTCATGTACTGCAGAATTGTGTTAGTGTGCGCTCCTGTTTGCGTGTGTGTCATCATAGTCATCTACCTTGTCCTAACATAGACAGATAGAACTGTATCAGATACGTACAGGAACAACAGGCCACTGTTAAATTTACTTCAATAAAAATGTCCTGCTGTTGATATTACTAATTAAAACTAGGAGGCTTCCTTTAACACTTACAACACTCCGAGGAAGAAAAGTGATCTTAAAAATAGCTTGGACCTAACCTTTCGTATCTCAGCATCAAGATCCTGAGCTGTATTGGCGTTAATGGGGCAGATATACGGTCTGAAAAATTGTTGTATTCCTTGTGGGTAGCTGCTTTCTCCACTGCTTGCAACTCTTAAGTGATCCACAACTGCTCCATGTAAAAATCAATACAGTAATCCAGTCTGAAGGTCCCAAGGTGTAGCAGCAGTGGCAATTATGCTTTGACAATAGACTCCTTGGTGTGTGGTATGGCTTCATTACAGTGAATAACTTTAAATATACTGCTAGGTTTCTGATGCTACTCTGATTGGGGCTGAGCTGAAGGGAAGATCTTAAATCAAGACATCTTCTGTATCAAAGCAGTCCAAACAAAGGAGTCTTAATGGTGGCAGCTAGCATGGAGTTGAAAATCTTTTTGCTTGGTGTAGCACCTATTGCTTCATGTAGCAGAGCTTTAGATACCACAAAAGTTTGTCTTCAGATGAGCAGGGGCATTGTGATTTGTTTAAGGTGGCCAGGACAGATGGTTAAAGAAAATTACCCATCCTGTATTTCAGGGGAACAGGAAGATTTCAGATTACTTCATGCTGCCTTTGTTCCTTTTTTTTATTGTAGATATTTGCAAAGTTTACTTTGAATGTGTACATAGCTATAAAGAAACTTGTCATTTCTGCAAACAAGGAGTCTAACTTGCACATTTATCTGAGATACAGGAGGTATTTAAAGCCATTAAGGAAATAAAAACATAATGATAGAAATAAGCCCCTATGGATATAAAATTATTGTATTTGGTCTTTTGCTATTTACAGCCTTTGGAGTTGTAGTGTTTTGCTGTCTTTAATATGGAGATGTGGCCACTGACTCAGGTGGTCAGAGTTGGAAGTTAGTTAAATCAGAATTCAGTATTGCCTGTTAAGACTTGCAGTTGTAGGGGACTGTACTTTCATCGATCAGATCAAGATGGATGGCTGCAAAATTGGATCTCCAGCCGCGCTGAGCCACACTGGAGTATGAAGGATGCAGGCAGAGGAATTATGCTCTGGCTTGGCTGTACAGCTCCAGCTGTAGCCCCAGGGCTGTTGCTGCTGTTGCAGCAGTGTCTCTTTTGGCCAAAGCCTAACTGCCCCACCCTTAAGGAGTTTAAGATAAAGGAATGTGTGTTCTAGTATTAAGAAAAAAAAATTTGTTTCTAGCTGTCAGTACAGTGTGTGTAGCAGGCCTTTTCTGCTCTAACTTCAGGTTCAAATGGGAATTAAAAAGGTCAATCTCTTGTAAAGTAACTGACAAGATGAGGTTAAGTTGCTCAAACAGATATCCCTCTGTTTCTCTGATGCCTAATCTATCAGTCATATCTCAGCCTCTTTCTTTGCTGTCATGAGATGATAGAAAATTAATTGTGTGTCTGAACATCAAACTTCTAAGTGCATCTATGTGCTCCTCTGCAAAAATATGTTTCAAATGGCTTGGCAATTATAATTCTAGTGAACACCGTCCTTCACCCTTCACCCATAACGTTTTGAGTCTTTAGACAATGATGAAGAAGAATTTAACCTCATTTTAAAAATCAGTTTTTAAAAATTAGTGATTATTAACAGAAAAGGATGGCTCCTAAGTGGTCTTATCTTCAGAAAATGCAACTATCTCCCTAAGAACTGAAATCTCTTTGTTCCCCAGATTTCTCTAGCAAGCTGTCCGTATCAAAGGAGAGGAATTTTCTATGGAATTGATTCCCTTGACAGTGTAGCAGGGATACTTAAAATAAGTCAAAATACAGTACTGCTCACCATTTTGAAATGGGCTCATGTGAGTCTGTGTGCCTCGCTGCAGCAAACGGGGGTCTCGGCTGCCGCTGCATGTGCTCTGGGATTGACCTACAGAGCCATAGGAAAGGGTATGGCTGTAGTTTCATGGGAAGGTGAGCCTTAAATAATCTCATTTTTTATTGCTTAAACTGATTAGAAAGACCAGAACCGTTTGCAGGATTTTTTGTAAATCCTAGTTCTGTTAAGATAAATATCTAGGTCAGAAGCTAGAGGTGCCGTCACCTGTTTTTTCAAAGGTATGGTATGTTTGAAAACTCTTTAATAAAGTTGGATTGCTATAAGGAATCCAGTGGGTTTCTAAAGCCCTCATTGAATTTAACCTGTAAAACTCGACTTCCAGCAGGTTAGCTGAGGATTGTCAGCTGGTGCTTTCATCTTGGCTTAGCCTGACATGAAAATTTTGAGAAAGAGCAAAGAAAAAATTCAGTGTTCTCTTTATCCTATTCACATGCTTTTAGAGCTCTTCTCATTTACCTCACTTCCTTCATTATGTTGCAAAATCGAGCTTACCTGTCTGTCATTGAGCAGTGCAGGGCACTTGGCTGTGTGGCCCCGTTCTGCTGCTAATGAGGGTATTGAGTGAGCGCTGTGCTGATGAGGCTGTGGCTGCTGGGGCATTGCTGGCACTGGGGACATCCAGCAGAGCAGGAGCTGCCAGCATGGCCAGAAGTTGTGTTCGCTCCATGGAGCTGAGCCTGGATACAGCAGCTTTGCCTGGGTTGTGCAGAAACAGGACACCCAGTGCATGCTTGTTAGGGCAGAAAACCCGTCATTCTGAAATGAGCACCTTTGTCCTCCAGGACTTTTTGGGACTGTATGTACTTTGCTGGTGACAGTGCCTTTTCTTTTTTTGCTATTATGAAGAGATACTTGTTACTTTGGAAGTCAATTCAGAGAATCAGCTGACTGTGATCTCTTCAGAAGATGCATCCTGCTGATATCAAAACACATGAATTCTTGTTTAGATGTTTTTTTCTCTGACTTCAAGAAAATAAGGTTTTTAAGAGCGTCTAGTTATTTAAATATTCAGCCAGAGGCCTTAGGAAATTTTCAAAACAAACTTGTTCTTAGCCTGCAGTTACTACAGGTGCTTAAATGCCTTTTAAAATTTGCCCTGTGGCTTTTCTACTCTAGATATTGCTTCAGTAAAATGGAAATATAACCAGGATTAATTCACTAGCAGTGTGTGGCAGCTGGACGAGTGCTGAGGACTAAAAGTAACTTTCAAGAATCCAAGATGTCCAAGAAATGTGAAATTCTTACAATGTCTTTGTAAGATGAAAATTAAATAACAGGTCCGATATGGTGGAGGTAGTAGGAAGAAAAGGTTTCTTCACATACACTCTTAAGAAACAACACCCCTTTAATGGCAGAACTCTGGGGTCCTTCTTTTCAGAAAGCAGACTGACAGTGTTTGTAGGTTAAATGAAATAAATCAGCAAACAAGTAATTATATTTGCATGTAGCTTTGTTAAGATAATATCCTGTCCATCTTAAATCTGTCATATTAGACATATTTAATCTTTCTGACGCATGGAGTGTTATATTGTGTTTGACACCTTCTAAAGGAAGAAGGACGAGAGCCTGTAATTGGAATGCTGCCATTGGATAATAATGATGAGCACTTTTCATCTTCAAAAGGCTTTCAGCCTCCTTAGCTAATCCACATATCCACTGGCTTAGGAAGGTAAGTTTGATCCCAGTTTTACAGATGGGGAAGCTAAGATGGAAGGAGTCACTGCATTAGAACTTGAAGTGCCTAGGTGCTAGTCATCCTGTGTAAAATCAAAATTAATTTTATTGGTGAACTCAAAGTAAATGTATTGTTTAGACTTGGATTACATGTCTGACATTGATCATCCTGACATTTGACCTTTAAAATATAAAGTCGGTCTCATGCTATACCAATGCAACAAGTGTCCTCTAGTAATCATATTACTGTTGAGTTCAATAATCTTTACATGTAAAATGTGCCGAGTTTCTGAATGTTTGCACCTGAAAGTGAAGATCTGATCCTGAAAGCTGTCTGAATATAAAATCTATTTTATAATTCTGGAACTTCAGACTGAAAATTGTGAGAATATCACTCATTACACTGGCAAAGTTCTCACTAGAGTGGGGAGCTTCCTGAGGAATTTTAGTTGTTGGATTGACATGTTAAGGCAATTTGAGTTTACTGGTTATTCAAATGGTAAAACTAACTCAGTTGCTGAAGTGGATGTCTTCTTCTCCCAAAGTGATTGCTTTTGGTGTTAAACCACTAGTGGTTTTAAAGCAACATTTTCTTTAAGCCTTTAACTTACACATAGAGTTACTTATGGTAGCTTAAACTGGAAAATGTTTTAAATTAATTTTGCCTACTACTGTTCATACTTTGTGTTAAAATTTCTTTTATATAGAAAGAGGTGGGTCAATGATCACACATATTATTTGCCTCTGGCACATTCTGCTGTCCCAACATCTAGTGAGTATGAAATAAACATTAGAGATACTTACAGAAAGTCTTTCATGAAAAAATAAATACTAAACTATATTCTCCTCATTTTCAATTTACTAAAGCTTCCCTAATTTTAAGTACAGATCAGCCATAAACAAACATACTATTGTCCCTTATTGGAACGCAGAGGATGAACTTTACGCAGCTGCTGAACAGACATGGAAATATTCTGTCTGATGACATTAGTTATTACTATCTACCTGGAGATTGCTTCATCTATACAAAAACCACAAGCAAAATTTGCATCATTTGAGAACCTCATTAATGAAACCCGAAATACCGCCCTTTTCTTGTTCTGATCATCTTCCCTGTTTGTGCAGCCCCCCCTTTTATTTTCTTTCCCTTATTTCTGCAGAAATTCCTACATGCACTAGTTAGTTCCCAAATAAAAAAAAACATTTTAGCCTTTACCTGAGTTCTATTGACTGAAATGACAACACTGTTACAAATCAATGTGTAGAAGGCTGGATCATTACTGAGGTTCCCCCTTGAACACTTCATAGACACAGCAAACTCAGGAAAACAGCCTGAGTACACTGCATTGTGATTGATTTCAAGTACATCTGATGGAGTATAATTGTCTACCCATTCATTTCTCTTCATTCTCCTCTCTACATGCTTCCTCTATTGGGATCAGATAATCAGTAGCAATAATAAAAAGCATCAAGAATAATAAAAAAAAGAAAATACATAGAAACCATCTCCCATAAGGTTTGGCTGTAAGACTAAATAGCAGTAGATTTATATTTAATTTATTAATTCCCCTATTTCACTATAGAATCATCAGAATCTTGGGGAAAGACCTGGCTGCACTTTAGGTTAACTTAATAAAAATGCACACTTGGGTTTATATTAATGGCTATGCTGTTAGTGGCATTGAGACTAAATTTTCAAGCGTGTCAACATCACCATTAACATCTTCTACCTCTTAATTTCTTTTATAATGTGGCAAGAGAATCGATACTTTGCAGGGTTAGGATCCTAACATTTCTGGGTGGTTTTTGTTTGTTCGTTTTGTTTTCCTGTGGTTTTTTTTCTTAATTTTTTCATTTATGAAAACATCTGTGGCACTCAAAATGGAATCTCCCGATCCAGTTCAGAATGTATGACTCTTAACTGGCCTATTTAAACAGAGCATTAATTGTGGAATATGCTCTGATACCTACTCAGTATAAAACCAGATTATTGAATTTATATTAATAAACTTCCTTCAATAGGAGTCGAAATTTTAAAAAAATTGAAGTTTTTCTCATATTCTTAACCTTGCAAATTTACATCATCACAAATTCTACTGGAAACTCTTTATATGAGAAGAAATTGTTCTTTTATGATTATCTACCGTGGGCCATAAATCTGTTTAAAAAATCACACCCTGCTTAAAATATTATTCTAGAAATTATTTATAGATTGGTATTCTCGCTTCCATGCACAAGCAAATATCTTAAGGCAAAGTTTTCGTTTTCTAAGAAATACATAATAATACTGTCATCTTACTTTTGTATAGGTATAACTTAACTGAAAATTGCTGTTACTGCACTGAAGGGACCTGTTGTCATGAATGCAGGCATTTTTGGCTCCTCATAAACTCCTTGCTGTAACTGCTTTCATACCATTGAGGATACTGAGCATTGTGATTTCTTGACGTTATTTTCTCTAATATTGCATGTTACTTTTAAGTTTGGTTTAGTTCTAAATTGCTCTCTCAAATAATGCCTTCGTTGGTACATCCTGGGGTTATATAGTTGCAACTTGTCAATATTTTAAGTATTAAGTTTACCAGTGAAAAACTGTGTTTTCTTTTTTTTTCTGCCAGGCCCATAAACTCAATTTTGAAATGTGATAATCACGTTATGTCCCTTCTTTTTCTGTGTGTGTGCTTAAATCTGTCTCCAGTAAGAGATAAGCTGCTTGTGGCAGAAGGTTCATTGACTGTCATCAGAAAAGAAAAATCTACTTTTTTTAGATTATGCCTTCAGTGACCTCACTCACTGAAGATGATGGAGCTGTGCAGTGAGGAATGAAAGGAGTAGTATTTTGTATTGTTCAGGTACCTTGCAAGGAGAAGATGCCATGGAAAAGAAGGTGTCATTCTATTTTGAAGCTCTTCAGAACAGAACAATACTTTCAAGTATCTAAATTCATGTCTGCTGTCATTTTTATAGGCAGATCACTATACACTTTCTAGATATTCAAATGGTTTCTCCTTTTGCACTAAATTTTGGGTATACCTAAATCCTTCCCTTCTTTCCTCTTTACTTTTCACCTAGTTAGTCGTGAACTTCTCTTTTGTGCAGCTCACTGGTTTTGCTTCCTTTGCTATTTCATTGTAGGTGAGCTCCTCCAGCACTGAGGACATTTTGTTACCCTTTGTAAGTGCTCTCCAGTTTAACGCATTTTTCAAATAATACAACACATAGAAGTGCTGGTTGGGCAACTAGAACTGTGTTAATACTGCCTGTTAAGAAGTGATTTAAATGTTTTCAGCTGTGTTAATGTACTGATACTGGTAAATTTGATCAGTAAAATATTGGCAAGTATTTTCTAGTTCTGTATTACACAAACTTTTCTACATTCTCTTCCTATTTCGTCTGTGACTTTAGGGAGTGCTATTTGGTTTTGCCATTTTGGATGGATTCCTATATCTGTTTATAAAAAGCATAAGATGACTTTATGGTAGAGAAGGCCCTGAGACCTTCACAGACAATGAAGTTTTAGAGAAAACAGCAATAAAATGTTTTTTGATGAGAATTATAATTGCATTAATTAATTAGTTGTATCAGTTTTAGAATACAAGCTGGCATTGTGCATCTTTTCATTGTCTCAAAATGTGTTTTCATTAATTAAGCAAGACTGCATAAGGCATAACTCCTCTCCAGGTTAAAATAAAGGAAAACATTTGAGTCCACACCAAAATGCGTAGATTATATGAGTTTGATATCTACCTTCTTCTTGTAGTCCCTTGCTTCTTGTATTTCAGGGAAGTTCAGATGTATTGGTATAGTCCATGAAAAATGTTTGGCAAGGAAAATCTGTGGAATTTGACTCTGAATTAAAGATAAAATTCCACATACAATTCTATTCCTATATTTAATGAGAATCCAGCCTATTTTTTATTTTATTTTATTAATTATTGCTAAAGTGTAGATGATTATATCTCCTTGTTTTAGCTTATTAAATAAAAAGAAAACAACAAAAACAACCCAAAAAACCCCAAGCAAAACCAAACCAAACCAAACCAACCAAACAAAACCCCCAAAAACCCCAAAAAATTCACTGTATGTCAGGAATAAACCTGGCGTCAGAGAAGAGACTTTGAGGTGTGGTTCTCAAAGTCAGAATTTTGGGCCATGATAAACACCTTTAGTTACATATCCATAATCAAACAGCGAATTGAATTCTTGGGAGAAAGATTCTTATAACAAATATAACAGCTGATACTGCATTGTGTGTGACTAATTCACAGGTTTGTTCCAATTGCATATTAAAGCACAGGAACACACACTTCTGATTTCATCTGTTTCCAAGCACAAAATTACATGCTGTTCCTCATTAATAATATTCTTTTAAAAATAGTACAAGGATGAAGACAAAGCCTGGACTATCTGTAATAATGATATCCTAGAGCATTAGAGATTCTACAAACTTCTGATCTTGATGTGAACATAGTTAGCAAATGAAAAATGCCAGTGTACCAAGAAAGTAGTGAAGTCTTCCTGAATACTCTCATGTACTTTTTTTGTTTTGGTGGATTTGGATCTATACCAATGTGGTTTAACTCTTGTCCAACATAATACATTAGTTTCTAATTACACTGCTCTTCAAACCAATATAGTTCTCCAGGCTGTTTTTAAAGGTGATGGTTAAAGATATTAACACAGATTGTGAATCACAATAGTTGTTTGCTACTGAAAATATGGAAACTGTGCTGTTCATAGAGAGGGAAGACTACTTTGTGCCTATGAAACTTGAGAGACTGAGACTTAATTTCTTTACCTTCCACTGGTTTCTTGTGCTATTATGGGCAAGCCTTTTAGCCTCATAAAAGGACTTGGGTCCTAGTATTTACTCACTGTGCTGCTTATTTTCCCTCTCACCTTTATTTTTTTTTTCTTTTTGAGTTGTAAATACCTAAATAGCCCCTTATATGGGCAGTAGAAATGTTGGAAAGTATCTCTGTTCCAATATTTTTTATGGTCTGGTCAGTAGAAGACATTCCATCAAAGCAAGAGATGTATGTTTCACTGTAGGACCAGAATCCACTGGATAAGTGTTTCCTTCTTTGTATTAATAAATAGAATTGTGAGTAAATGAGAATTGTGAATGACAGTAAAAACCTGGGAATAATGAATGCAAGTACGAGCATAACTGAATTCAGAATTAACTCGTTTGCCAGGAAGTTTTGCATTTTCCTTGTTGTTTTCAGTTATTTAAATTTCCCAAATAAGACTTGTTCTGTGCAACTTCTGGTGTAAAGAGGAACTGGTTTTAACGAAAGTCTGTACCATTGGGATGAAGTGCTCTCCTCAGAGTCCTTGGGAAAACGGTTTTGGGAAATCTACCTTTTGATAGAGCCAAAAAGTAACCATAGAGGGGCCATAACAACAATGATAATATCATAAGCAAACATTTTTGGAAATTAATGCAGGAGCGCTGAAGAGTAAGATACTGGGGCTACCTGTCGGAAGAATCATTCTCTTGCTGCCGTTGTGATTGTATGTACTAGACAAAGAGGTGAAAGACTAAAACTGAGTCACCTGTGAGGAAGACAAAAAAGTGCAAATCTCTCTGTCAGGGACATCATAGTTGATGGTGGATTCACCATCTCTGGATGTGTTTAAGAAAAGACTGGATGTGGCACTCAGTGCCATGGTTTAGTTGAGGTATTAAGGTTGGGTTGGACTCGATGATCTTGGAGGTCTCTTCCAACCTAGTGATTATGTGATTCTGTGATTTCTTGAAATTTATGCTTTCAGTCCTGAATACTGCAGAGCTGTCAGGGCAGTTGGCTAGGCTGGGAGTAGCAAGACAGATCTTTGTAGGGGAAATATGTCTGGTTCTTATACTTGGGAAACTGCTACTAAGAAAAATGCGTTCAAAAAAGAAGCATCCCTGCTACAAAGCCACTATGCTTGTCATCAGTTTTAAAGACTGCTCAAAACTCCTGGATTTCCTCTTCAGTTCCTTTTTCAGTGCTTTGTTTTTTCCCCTCTCTCTACCAAGGTTGTTTACATTTCATTGCTGTGTCTGGTTTGTAGGCTATTTAGTCTCTATAAAGGACCTGTAGCAGAAAAAGGTGTAATAATGTGAGATGCTCAGTTCTTGTTAGTGCAGCTGCTAGTGGTGCTAAGTGAATTCTACATGGGTGGCTGTAGGCCTGAATTGAAAAAAATGGGGAGGTATAGAAGAAATCAAAAGTGTTGTGAATGTGAATGGAAAAATTGGATTGTTGAACGTTTCTTGTCCTGCAGCAAAAAACAATTATTGATGCAAGTTTTACTCTGCAAAAAATTTGTTTTGAGCTTTGTGCACACGAGTGTTTCCATTTGGTGTGCAGATTTAAAGGATGTGGAGAATGCAGTTTTTTAGAAAGCATCCACTGATGATAATGGCACTAAGCTGGAATTTGTTCCTATTTCCTGTGAGTTTGGCAGAACTGGCTAGGAAAGCACTGAGCATCCTTTGCTGTTCTCACAATGAAGAGGGCTGATCTTTTGCACTGTGCTTTGGGTTCCTCTAACTCTGCCGAATAGATTATCTGTTGCTTTTTTGGGAAGAAGTTACAATAATTGTATTGATTGTCTTTCATTTGACTCTTGACTGAACGGAATAAAAAGCTTCACGATTATTGATTTAGTTTGCACTCAAGTATGTTACTTTTGTTTTTACTTCCCATAGGACCTAATCCCAAGGCCATTTATGCAGTTGTGTAAGGCCTTAATGCAGTAGAGGTAATGCAGCCTGGCTGTGCAGAAGCCGGAATCAGCAGACATCCTGTGCCTTTCTCCTTGCTCAGGCATTCGTAGCTTCTCAAAATATACCTAAAATAGATTAAGAGAAGTTGAAACAAATTGATTTATTTATTCTTTTCATGAACTAGTCTTTTCTCTTATGTGCCCAAATGACTTTTAGGTAGATCTTTGCTGTATCTACCCCTGTCAGTAATCAGTACCAGAGGGGCAGGAACTCAGGGCTAGAGATTTTCAAGTGCCAAACCTACTCTGATCTTATTGCTTCTAAAATGCTGTATCTGTTATAGTAGAAATGGTCAGTGCCTTGTGCTTTGGAACATGCACTAGCAGGACTTGAGCAAAGTTATCACAGTGGGCATTTAAATTTTAGTGTTTAAATATTATTTTCTTCTCCTTACACCCTATTCTGCATTCTCAAACAAAGCAGAGCTTAGACAATACTGATCCAAATAATTCTGCAGGAAAGGCTATTGAACTCCGTGCAAGCTGGGAAGGTGATGCCCAGCTCAGACACTGGAATTAAGAATCCTTTTCTCAGTCTCTCAGTGGTTCAGTGTTTGTGCAAAATTTTCTCATGTAAATGTGTTGAAATTTATGCTTAATGCTGATTTCTCAAATTCTTTTATTTGGAAAAATAAATAAGTAAACTTATAAATATAAGCAAATTTTGGTTGGGCAGAAATATTTAGGCATGAAACACAGTAAAGCAAACAAGTAGTACAAAATAAGCACAGAAATATGCCATTAAATACAAGTAAAACTTATCTCATGGATTAGGGTCTGTTGAACATAAAGGCTTTGTGATTAAAAGACCTCAGGTAGAATCAACACAACTTCTTTATCTGGCAGCTTATGCACTGTGCCTATATATGTAGTGCCACTATGTGCATTACTAAAATCACACAATCCTGTAATGACGCAAGTTTGTCTTAGACTTCTCGGACACCTTTCTTCCATCACTTTCAAACATTTTCACAGGAGTTACATTGGTGCTATATCCCTCTGCCACCTCATTTTCTTGATGTTGCAAGTAAGGTATCTTAAAATCTAGGAAATCCTTTGGGGAAAAAGGTATGTGTGTGTGCTTTAAATTGTTTTATTATATTAATTCAGCTTGCACTCCAATCTGAAATACTGCCTTATGCATACCAGGATTTTAGGAAAGCCATTAAATATATTTAAGTCCAAGTCAGGTATGGTCACATGAACAAAGTTTTTTCTTCTAGGATGGCTGGTACCTAATAACAGAGTCAGGTTCTCTTAGTTTTCACTTAGTGGATGGCCTTGGAAAGTCTTTTCTGTCTTGTCCTCATTTAAAGATAAGGAGGCAGAGATCCATTGCACAATGCTTTGTCATTTTTTGATGAAAAAGGCCATTTCATTTCCAAATTTTTGTTGTTTTTGTGATCATCCAAGTGTAGTCGTTAGTACTGTATTTCCCTGAGAACATTAAGCCCTCTCCAGCCTGTGCTTTTTTCCTCTAAAAAAATTGTGTATATCTATCTTATGTCCAGGAACCTCTTGGTATTTCAGAAAGACTGGAGGATAGTGTTTTCTCTGTTTTACAGATATAACAGTGAGGAATCTGTAAGGAACAAGATTCTTCTTGGATAATACACATCTTGCTCAGTGGTCCAGGTTCCTGTCTCTCAGCAGGTTTAATCACTAGACAATTTTGCTACGCTTTGTAAGAGGGAGAGGAAAAAGCCCATCTGCTGCTAGTGGTTGCTAGGGAGTCACATGCTGCCCTCAGGTTAGACTGAGCCACTTTCTCTCACATTTGTATTGGTTTGGGCCACTGCTCTGTACCGAGCTGAAGTTAATTTAGCTTTTGGTTTTTAACTCCCCTGCCCAGTAGTATGGCAGCTGGACAATTCAAGGTGGGCTGCATGAATTTAAACGTATAAACTCTTAATACACACATGCAGAAAGGGATAGCAAATGTAGATTTTGTAAAGTGTTGCTCTTCTACTTGCTTGTTGTGTGAGGTATGCAGAATGGATGAGGAAGAGAACTGCTTTTACTGAAGAATACCCTCACCCGAGACACTGGCAGAATACTGAGGTTTATAGAAATCTGTTCATTATGGCTCTGTGGGGAATTTGAAATATATTAACATTTTTAGGTCCTCTTATCAGCACTTCAAAGATAAAGTGGCGTGAGATGAATGCTTCTCCCTTTGCGTGCCGGGTTTTACATACACTGTGCACCCAAAATAGGTAGGAAAATATAAAAGGGATTTATAAGCAGATGTTAAAAAATGCAGTGAATGATTTTTCGGATGGTTTTTAATTATGGTTTGTCAGATGGCTTCTCATAGGAGCATAATCACAAGGCACATATTCACTGATGATTTATTTAAAGAAAAAAGAAGAGAAGGAAAGGCAGGCTGGGTAGTGGTTTTGTGATACTGCTGTTGGGGGCTCTGTGTGTCTCCATAATGTTTATCTCCCTGCTCACTGTCGTCATGGAAGCTCAGAGCCAACTGGAAGATCCTGCTCTGCACAGGACTGGATTAGTGACCCTAACACATGGAAAATTGAATGTATTAAGAAGCAGCCGCATTTTCAACCCTAAGGACTTCACAAGGAATTTGAAACAAAAGGCCAGAGACCTCTGAGGAGATTTTCATCCCAGGGGGGAGTCTCATTTTTAAAAAACAAATTAGCATCACCATAGAGAAGCAGCTTCCAATGACCAAAAATTAGAATACAAAATGAAAGATTTTTTTATTCTCCTGGGTTCTGCTTTCTATCTTTTTTTTTTGCCAGCTGAAGGAGCTTGCTTGTCCTAAATGTAGCTGAGGTGAGCTAAGCTCTGACCTCAATGCAGTCAGTTGCACTCACATTGGAAGTGGGAAAACTAGTGACGTCAGAATGTCTTGCCAATCCATGGGTGAAAGATAAAAGAGACTCATTCTTTTATAGAGGGTTAACAATGGCACTCTCTTTGTTTATATGTATATAAACTCACTAAGGTCCATGGAAGAAGAAATCTACAGGAATTAATCTAGCAGGGACAGATAGGTGGGTATTTTGCCTCCTTTTCCTCCTTGTGGTGAATATCACAGATGTCAAATAAAACACAGACTTCTGAAAAGGTCTGTGAAAGAGAGTTCACGTAAAAGCTTGGCTTGCATGTACTAGCAAGTGGAAAATGTGGGTATCCTTCAGAACAGGGATAGCCAGGAGCTTTGGGAAAAGGGCTTAAAGGTTTGCGTTTGGATGTAAAAAGGATGGAATTGCCAGATGTAAGGCGTAGGCAATGACCATGTGTCTCCTTAACTGCAGTTTGCTGCTCTGCTGCACAGATTTGTGTTGCAACAACTGGCTGTTGAGGTGCATGGAGAGGTTAATGGCAGATATGTGTCTGTGTGTGTGAAATGAAGGGCACAGGACAAGCCTGAGAGGCTCGTTTTGCCGTTTTGCCCCCTGGGGCAGTGGCAGGATAGCTTCTGCCAAGGAATTCTCTAGGGACTGTGTGCTGAATGAATGCAAAATGTGTTTCACCTACCTTTTCCTATGACAGATGCTGTCCCATGAGTTGACAGTATGTTTTGAACTCCAAGGAGCTGTTTTAGCCTTGTCGTATATGGTAGCAGATTTATAAACTAACAAGCTTATACTGATGAGTATTTTCACCTTAGGCCTGGCTATATAAATGCAATAATACTCCGCAGATTTTTCCCTGAAGGATGCCTGTGTAGCCTGTCACTTTAGAGGATGTGCATTAAGCCTGAAAAAACACAAAGAATAAGCAGATTTTAATGATAGCTGCTGTCATATGAGATTTTGCAAGTGAAGCATGAATTTTTGGTGCAACCAAACCAAGACCAAACCCAGCAGTAGTCACTGGTTTTTGATTCTTTGCTGTAGAAAAATACTAAAAATATCTACAGCTATTGGTTTTTATATGCAAAACACTTTATTGAACAACTAGTTCTTGCAAAGTATATGCTCAAAGCCAAATATGTCAGAAGGCCTCTCCTCAACTCTCAGATTGTTTCTGTTTCTCTCATCCCAGAGTTATTCATGTAGTGCTCTGTCTTGGTTTGGTTTTGATGGGATAGTACTGTAGTATAGTAATGAAATAGGTAACCACATAATTTACTTTAAAATATTATATGCTAGAGCATCCTTCAGTATACTTGTGTATAAGTCTATATGTGGGCATGTGTCTCTGTACAATTAACAATACTGACATAGGAGTTTCACCACGAAAAGCTGTGGGTTTGGACACTCTGCAGGACTTAATAGAAATATTTTATTTTAAAGGTGGCAGCAAAATGTCCTTTTTTGGCTTTGTACACTGAACACTTAAAGGTCACACTTGTCAGGAACATCAACTTTATTTTTGCAACATAAGTGAAGTGCTTTGTCCTGGTTCATGCATTTTACTCTGAGGAGTGAGTTTTGTTTGTATGTGACTTTGCACTGTTCAAATTCAGTGAGTGTTGGGTGACACACTGCACCCAATGGGGGCTCAGGCAGAGAGGCACCAAGCATTCTGGCGTGATTTTGATAAAGAAAGATGCTGAATCATTGTCTACTCTGAAGAAATCTCCTTCAGCAACGTAGTTAAGATAAAAGGACAGTACCTTCTCAACTGTGACACTTAGTATTCATTAGTTTGAGCATATACTGATGGTAGGAAGTGAGATAACCAAAACACGGCACTGGGTAACAGAGTAAAGGTGAATCATGATAGGAGACAAAACAGAACAGAGATCTTCTCTTCAGTGCCAAAGGCACGTGGGGACATGGCAGGGTGGAGAGGGTGAGAAGGGACACCCCAAAAAAAACCAAAAAAAAAAACCCAAAACAAGAAAGCAACAAAACAGCAAACACACACTATGATTAACATGGCAAAAAAGCAGAGATGCTGGCATGCTTGTGTGTGAATGAGAAGACAGTGGTGACAAATGGACACACGACAGCCCCCCAGACATTTGCAGCTGATTAGAAGCATGACAGATGAGCAGCTGTCATGCCAATGAAATATTACAGAATGGAAATGAACTTACAGCTGGTTGGGGTGACACCCCTGGTACTTCACTTTTATCACTACAGCTCCAGGCTCCTACTCTTTACCTAGTCAGTGAGTCTCTCTATCTCCCTGCATGCATCCCATTTAATTAGGTTCACTTCAAATCAAAACGGAGCTCAAGTCCTGCAAATCTGTGTTTTATAAGGTGGTGAGGTGTGGAGCAGACTCGAACTGTTCTCCTCAAGCACAGCTGAGATTGGGTAGGTTATCACTGGTACAAGAGTGATGCTAATCAGCTGTTAGCTGTGAAGGTTTGGAGACCACTATCTTTCAAAAAATTCTGGTATCACTCTGCTTTCTGCTCATCATTTATCTCATCCTTCTTTTCCATGCTCTTTTGCCTCTAGCACTGTACAGAAAGCTTTTCAACATTGTGTTCAGCTACCAGCTAACAGAATGAGGTTGCAAATAAGGGAAATACTTCTGAAGTAGCTGTATCCTTAAAAATATATGCCTATATACTTAAAAGGCTGAGCTTTGGTATAACATGTGTAAAATATATTTGCAGATCACTTAGTTCAAGCCATGGTGTGAAAGGTAATTCTAGTTGACTGCTGGGAAATAGGAAATGTAGTCTCTCATTTTCTGCTTTCACTGCTGAGCTATTCATGGAATCTGCAACTTTTAAAAATCTTTTCAGTCTCTATTATTTTCTGTTATTCTCTAGATTTAGCAGCTTCTAAATCCAAAGGAATACTCTGGATTTAAAATATTGCCTCCAGGAACAGAAAGTCTGTTTTCCTGTAGGATGGATGTTTTGCTCTTGAGTCTATTAATTATGGCCTTTTCTTTCAACAGGAATAATTGTGTTATTAATAGTCTTTTCATGAACAGAAGAAAGGCCTCTTTGGAAGGAGAATGCTTTTGCTTCACAAAAGGTTTCTGATAGCCTTAAGGTGGATTTATCTGGTGGAGCCTTGGCTAACCCTCATTTTAAACAGACAAAACCAGTTTAGGGAATTTGGGGATGTGAAGCAAATTAGAAAATAAATTAAAAGCATTATAGCTCAATAGTATAAATTAATGCAGCTGCTGTAAGCTTCATCCTGAGAGAGTTGTCAATATCTGCAAAGCTCCTGCTATGGGGAAGAAAATTAATGTGTATTTTAACATTTGTGTTTTACCCCACAAGAAGCAATTTGAAAGAGTCCCCTGTAGCTTTGATAGCTTTCCTTATCTTAACTCCTTCCACACCAGTGCCCTGGGTATCCCAGGGGACTGCAGAGGGAAGGGACTAATAGCCCATCCCAGGCAAAAGTATGTTGTGAATAAAAGCTGTGCAAAACAGCTGCTGATGGCAACACTGATACCCAGGTTTTCCTCTGCATATGCTTCTCTGGGCTTTCGGCTGTGCAGGTTGTGGCAGGCATGGTCCAGCAATTTCTCTGTCTTGCAAATGGATATTTGTTGAGTCTGATGATTCTGCAGAGTAAAAATCTCTTCTGTTCTGCTAAAGTTTTATTAGTGTTGGTGGGAGAAGAGCACTAACCTCTCTCCCTCTCCTGTATCCCAGCCCTCTACGGTGCCATTCCCACTGCAGCAGCTCTTTGTGTCTGCTCTTCCCAGTGGAGATTTTACTGTTGTGTCTTTCCTCCCCGACTCCAGGGGACACCTGGGTGGAGGCTCTATCAGGAGCAGAGGGCAGTGGTGTGCCTTTTTTTATTTATGGAACAGAATGAAGAGTGCGGGTCATCCTAAGCCTACGTGAGACAAACCTCCCAAAGCAGAAGAGTAAGATAGCAGGAATTCTGTCTTCAGCATGGATGGAGTCATTCAGAGTGGTTACATGAGAATTGAAGAGAATAGAAAAAACATGCTCAATTGCTGATTATAGAGAAGACTCGTATTATTTTCTCTGGTACTCATGATATGAACAGGCACTGAAAACTATTACTCTGGTTGTATTTATATTCTAGTTGTACTGGGCACTCTTAGTCAGATCTGGTCCGTGGTGCTCTAAGAACGGTGCAAACACATAGTGGTAAATGAGACATTACATTTCAGGGAGCTTGTGATCTTGATCAAAATAAGATATTTCAAAACTCGTGAAAAGATGGAAAGTTGTGATGACAACTATTATGTGGCCCATTGTTGGCTAGGCAAAAATCAGTCCCTAAGGGAAAGCAGAAGGAGGTTGTGTCTGGCCACAGTTAACTGCTAACCTCTAAGAGAAATAGATTTGACAGAGGAACCTCTTGGGCTGGTCCTGAGACAGCATTTCTAGGGCTGGATGTGTCACTTGTAGGTGACAGGACAAAAGGCTATTCGAGGTTGCTGTTACTGGTGTGTTTGAGCATCCTGGAGTGGGACAGGCAGTGGAAATGTAGGCTGTGCAAAGGCTTACTGCAGAGGCCAAGGAAGGTGTTCGTGAATGAAAGCCAGTGGGGGGAGATCCATGATGAGAATGATGTGTCAGAGCTTTATGATGGTGCCCGTGGAGATGAGCTCCGTGCTATGAAAATGGTGAGTGTGCATGCTGGGTGCATGCTCCTCCTCTGTGACGAGGAGGAGGCCATCTGTGGGAGAATATCGCAGCAGATCTGGAGAAAATCTGATAGATTTATCTAATTTGCTGATATCTATGAGGAGATATCCTAGAGGGACCACATTCCATGGTTGTAGATAACAGAGAAGATGCTTTTCTAAATTTTAACTTGCAGGCTCTTTTTACGGGTTTTTTTGTCCCTTAACTTTTAATAAAAAGAATGACTTGCTGTCTTTAATACATGCTGCTACTCTTTAAATTCTAATCCTAGTACTGTGAAATAGATTATAGCATGCTTCTGGCAGAATACGGCTTGCTTCCGGAGCAAACAAGGAAACTCATAATCTTGAAAATCCGACCTTTGCTCAGTTTCTCCTTACTTGTTCTCATTATGTATTTCTCCTTTATTTAAACCATGAGGAAGTGCGAATATTGGCTTTGTCTTTCTGCCTTCTTTAAGGTACTCAGTGAACTATAGATGACTTGTAATTTTCTGTGTAAGGAGAAGGATATGTGCAAGGAAGACAAGGAATTGCACATATGTGGAGAAAGATGAAATAGAGTATTTGGAACAATGTTGGACTGAAAAATTAATGTTAAATGCAAGCTCTCCTAAGAGTAACTGTGCATCTGGTATGCAGCCTAAACTTTTCGCAGCCTCTGCCGCAAAACTAGAGAAATGCTGTCTGGGCAATTTGTGTGAGCTCCAGACAGTATGAATGGAGTGAGGAGGCCTCACACGTGACAGCAGGTGCTAATATCTTTATTCTGCTGCACCTGAGACCCCGACATTCCCCCTCTAATGCTTCTGAAAATGCAGGTCAATTAATAGGAGCAGAGTACTCATTTTTGATCCCGGATTTAATTCCCTGAAGCTATTATTGCCTTGAGGGAGTGGGGGAAAAGTGGAGAAGATAATTATACTTGACCTTGTGCTATGGACTTGTGCAAACTCTTGGATTAGCAATGAACACTGTCAAAGCTTGGTTAGGAAGCAGTGGGGGACACAAAACTTGGTAAAGTATGTTGCTGAATATGCAAGTGACCAAAATTGAAATTGAGAGAACAAGAGAGAAGCAGAAGACAAATATTGAGGCCAACTCTGTAAGTGCAGTGCTGTCAGGAGTTAATGCCTTTTTCTTTCTTGTTGTCAGAATATCAGTGATAATCAGACAAAATGGTACTTATTGTAGAGAAACAATGAGCTTGGGCCTTCACAGCCCAAATGATTTAAAAAAAATAGGAATTACACTCCAGAAATGTGTTAGAACAGAACCTGTGATGGCTAAGCAGCAGTCGTACATCAAATAAATGGAGCTGATTCTTATCAGCTTCACTTTTCTTTACCATTTCCCACTGCACTTTCTCTCACATTATCCTACTATTAGTGTTACCAGCTTCCATTTTGGTGAGGATTGCAATGACTTGAATAAGCCTTTTTTGGGAACCATCTGGCCTCAGATGTCAAAGAACAGCTGTAGATAGAGCTGGCTTCTAATGTAGCTGAAGTTCACATCTCTCTGTAGAATAAAACAGAGCAGTGACCACATTGATGCTGACATAGCAACCCTGAGCCTTGGGAAGTTCAGTTTCTCCTTTTGGTTTTCTTTCCCTTCAGTCTCCTCCCCTACTAGGGATACTCAGCCAAATCCTGTTTACCTTGCTTATGTGAAAATAGTTTTTGTTATCAGTAGAATTATTCACTTGCATTTTTAGACCATACAGTCTGTGTCCTAAATGTAGACATTGTTTATCAAATAAGGATGAAAGGAAAAGAAGGTGTTGTGAAACCCCACATAGATTAGAAATGTTGCTATGATTTAAATTTTGCTAAATATGTTTTTTGGTTTGTCTGTGTCTTTGTGGCACTGGAAATCCAAAATCAAAAGCAGTTCAGCAAAATGAAACACACCAGAAAACACTTCAAAGAGTGAAACTCTAGGGCTGGATTCTGCTCTCATTTCTTGTGGTGTAAATCTGGTACAATGTGGACATCTTACAGCTTTATGTAGCTATCACAAACTGTACCCAACCTAGGAAATGAAAGTGACTGTTGTTTTCAAGACTGGACTGAGTGCAGAAGGGCGAATTTGAGAACTTGACATGATTTATGAAAATGTAGTAATTTTCTGAATTCCTAGGACTTAGCAGTAGCATTACAGCTCAGCTGGAGCGTAATGTGAAGTTAGAAAATTTCAAAGGCAGCATGAACAGCCAGACTGCTTCCAAGAATGGGCACGTGGTTGTTGCATTCCCAGTGCGCGGGTCCACAGAAGGGAGAGCAGTGCCACGACCCTTTCCTTTCTTTCCTGGGCCTTGGCACAGTGAGTGATGCTGATCTGACCCAACCCACTGTGCAGGGGAGTAGAGAAGTACATAAAAAGATATGTTGTCTTCATACCCTCTTCTGGCTTTTGAGAATCAAAAAGAACCCAGGAATGACCTGGCTTGCTGACCATCCCTTTCTACTTCCATTTCAGTAAGTAAAAGTACCTGTGACTGCTGTGTACTGTGGAGCAAGCAGAATTGTATTTGTGTTATTGCTTTAATAATGGGCTGTGCTGTCAAAACAGAGCAAATGGGGAATGAGCAATGAGAGAGGAGAGTAATCCCCTGTTTATACCAAATCATTTTCCATAGCCCTCTCTGAAAGGAACAAAGAGAATGTAAAGTCAAGGGAAGAGGGTACTGAGAAAACATGTTTTGATTGCTTTATGAGGAAGTATCTGTTAACATTTGTCTTTAAAATTTGCTGAGCTTCATTGATTAACCCTGCATTTAACATGGGCATTTTCCTCCAGTACAGCTAAATTACCCTACACCTGACTTCTTTCCTTTGTTTGCTCTTTTATTTTTTGAGTGAATTTTTGATAATGAATTGCAAAACAAAATGTGATTCACTGTTGTAAGTGCTCTCTCTACTTTTCTGTATTCTTTGGCCTTTGAAGTAATTGCTTGTAGGAGACAAATATGTTCATGTTATGAAAACCACTCCCTATAAGTATAGTGTATATCCAAACTCATGTCCTTATCCTGATCAGATTTATTTTTAAGATAAAGTGCCCTTGCATATAGTCTCACTTTTAACAAAATGCCTTGACCTATAAATACTCTGGTTAACATTAAATGAAATAGGTATTAGGCTGGATGAGTTTTAATATTTTGTACTTGCTCCATGGGGTCCCTGAAAGTTAATCCAAACCCTGCTTCCCTTGGGCTGCCAAGTAATGAGGAGCAGAAAAAAATGGGAAAAAAAAAGAAGAAAAAAATCTCCAGCAAACTGCAGGGTTAAAAGGCTATTACAGGATGAATGAAATACTAAAAGGAGAGGTTAAAAACACTGCCCAGCCACACTGTAGGTTTATGCCAGGATTACCTAATGAAAGCACAATGATGGGGACATATATGACGTATGTAAGTGTGACGTAAATGTAAATTATATGATTATCATCCTACATCTAAGGATGTAACAGTGCTTTACATTAAAGTTTATATACAAGATGTATTTTGATTAAGTACTGCATAGGTGAATTATCTGAATTGCAGGGGGCTTGGGTGATATGCTTTAGCTACTGGGCCAGTTGCAGAGCTGAGATTAACTTTGAGTAACCTCAGAGCAAAGGACTGTGGTGTCTGGTGGATCCGCGAGCAGGAGTTTCCTTACATGAAATGTCCATCGGGATAAAATTGCAGATCACATACTATGTTCTGGTCAATTAAGGTTGAAAATAATCTTCAACTGTTGAGGATTTTTTCACTCTTTTCTGTTTCAGTTGTTCTGACATCTATCCGAGGACTTTCTCTTGCTGTGAGATCTCTTTGCATGTCCATGGCCCTGTGGTTAGACAGCAGTCAGTATTCAAGATGTATTCATGAGCTAACTTGATGCTGAGAAGTCAAGTTTCACACTTGTTCACCTCTTTCAAAAACTAACAGGTTGTGATTCCGAATTACCTTCTGTAGACTTTTATCTTCTGGAGACTTTGTCATCCATGGATTTATTTAAAATTGACTTTCTTCCCCAGGCCATAATTTGCTTTGTGAATGTCTGTCCAGGAGTTCTGCATCAAGACAAGGAAAGGATAGGTACTGCCTTAGCTATTTCATGTTCTTTTGCTGGTATCTAACCAATGACTTTCTGGATTTGGGCTTTCTGGGAATTGAGTCTCATTTGTCTTTGCACCGTAGTTCTTCAGAGGACTCAAACTCACCATAGATGTTGTTGTTTAACCAGTAAATCAGCTGAGCCATGGTGATTTCTTGTGAGTGCTTGTTCATGAGGCTCATCACTTAACTGTGTCCTGATTGCTCACAGAGACCTCCAGTCAGATGTCAGTGATTTGACTGGCTGTACTAGCTTGCTATCTGCTCTCCCTTTTTTTCAGTGGTGTATTAGTAATCCTAAATCAGAAAAATGATTGAAGTTTTAGTTCAGTTGCTAGTCCTTAAGAAAGCTTTTAAAAAATTAATCTTAAAGTTAAGTTTACTGTATTTTTTTCCCTTCTTTTAAATCAGGATGTGTATTACTTGATAATTTGATCAACTCTGCAGCAACAAAGGCCAGCCAGTGTCTCATTGCCTGTTGTGCCCTCTGGTTTGAATAGTAACAGCACATTTTCATGCTGAGTTTAGATGAATTGGCTCCTGCCTGTGTGTGCTGGGTAATGTCCTTTCATATTCTTGGCATAGGTAATGAATAGGATTTTGAACATCGCTTGTAGATGTTAAGGCTCATTGCAGGAGAAATGCTCACAAAAACTCTAAGCTTCTAATACGTGCCTAAAAGCCAAAGAGGGTATCAGAATTATGGTACTAATTCAGTTGCTGTTGGTTGCTTACTTGATCACTTATTGCCTGTACAAGCACTTAACTCATTTGCTCATAGGTGACCTCACTTTACAGTTCTCAGACTTTTTTTCCCATCCTTTTGCCTGTACATAAGAGAACTTTGTCAATTTGTTTCCTAATAGATGTGCATTGATTTTTAAAATCCCAAATATCTTCTTGAACATTAGTAGTATTCCAGCATCTTAATTAAAAAGAAGTTTGGGGGGTTTTTTGGCCTGAAATAATAATAATAAAAAAACCTCTGTTGCTGATAACCATGGTTTGCAATAGGGTAAAAAACCTCATCAAGAACCCTAACCAAAAACCTGATAAATCCCCAAAATCCCCAGACCCTACTAAAATGTCTTTTGCCTGAAGATGATCAGAGTATTTACTACCTTCTATTTTTGCAAAACCAGAAACTGTCAAAACTGTCAACTTCTTATTTAACAGAGTGTATTTCTGAATAGTAGCACAGATTATAAACAACTAACAAATAAAAAAATCACCATTTTTGAGAAATTGCCATGATTTACAGATCCTATTTGACTTTACAGCAGAGTAATGCTATTGAAAAGCTGAATTTAACACAGACAGTAAAGAGACATTCAGCATGTTGAGGGGGTTTTTTGATTGTGGATTTTTTTTTTTTTCCCCAAGAGAGATGTTTATTTCAGCTGTGGATTTAATCCTTCCTTCAAAGAGAACTGGAGGATAAATTGAGTGCCAGAGCAGCATTGTGGGTTCCTACTGTACTTTTGTTCTTTGCTACTGCAGTGCTAAACAAGTTTCTGTTAATGCGTTGGTGCAGGTGAAAATGCTGGAACTTCATTAACGATCCTACTGACGAAATGTGAGCCAGAATAAAATCCAGTTCCTTCTCTGTTCACTGAGTTAGATTTGCAGGACAGGCAGAGGCAGAAAGCAGCATGCCCTGCTCATGCTACTTCACTGAACAGATTTCACTGAGACTCTACAGGGGCAGTAGAGTAAAAGAAAAATAGCAATAAAAATGTGAAATCTTTATGCAGTCACATTTCTGAGTAAAACCAAACATCTGAGACCTTCTGAGTGAGATTTTGCAGGCAAATTACAATAGGTGGTCTGTGATGTAGCCAAAATATACTGAGAAAAATAACTGGAGAATGACACATTAACAAGGAAAAGGTAAGGAAATGAACACATTGTTTTACCTTGCCGTCTCTGTAATTCAGCACAGTGTCAGAGAAGGGGCTCAGGCTCTGACACAGGCATGTGTGCTTCTACTGGTGCCTGATCTGCTACCTCCTTAACTCTAGCATGCATAAAATGGATGGTCTTGTGGCCAAAAACCTTTCTAGGTCTTAGGAGTAAATCTGAATGAATAATAATAATTTTTCCAACTTCCTAGTTAGAATGAATTTTAAAAAATTGGAAACCAAATAAAATGTTTTAAACCAGTTTAAAGCCATTGATAATTTTTTCCTGTTAGTTGTTCCCCAACTCTCATGTGAGAGTAAATTCAGTGCTATATGTGTACTGTTGCAATTGATAGTTTTAATAGACAAGCAGTGACAAAGAAAGTCCTATCCAATTAAAAAAGTAGCCAGCTCACTGATGAATTACAGTAGATGCTATAGGAAAACGTGGTTTTGTTCTGCCTTTCATAATCTCTCTGGTAGAGGTATTTTCTAAACAATATTTTACATAAACCAATTTAAATCATGCTAAACAGTGCTTCAACATGTTTTTTAAGAGACATGAACAAACAATACCTTTTTCAACAATGGAAGAGCATCTAACAATTCACTGTTCCTAAGTATCACAATACAGAGGAAAATAAATAGAAAATCACAGTCAGGTGAAGATGGTAACAACAGAAATTCTTTAAAAACCAGTGTTTCCAGTCTCTTGGTAATGCAATCAATATATTCTCTAAAAGACTTAATGCAGTAAGAGTTTCTTTAAATAGTAGAGTAACTTTGAAATTCCATTTTATACCTGGGTAGAGCAAAATTAAATTAAGAGGCAGCATCATCAAACCTGCTTTGACTGATGAAAGAAAAAGGGGTGGTTTGTTTTTTTTTTTTTTCCTCCAAGAGATCTTGCTAGCTGCAAGTCATTTGTGACAAAAATCAGATTTTGCATCCCTATTACCTTCCTAGGGTGATCTTTGCACTTCTAACCAGTGCTTTGCCTTTCTCCCTACAAATCACCAAAATCTTAACTGTTTTTCAGTCAGACATGCATACTGGAGACTTTGCTTATTTCCCAGGGCACAGTTCAGATGATGCATAAAACTTAGGTCATGAACACTGGTAGTAATTAAAGATCTGTGGTATGTATGTTCTAGGTTGTTAACTTGGGTGTCTGGGCAAAATTCCAGCTTAGGTAATTATGTGCTGTCTCACTGACTTCTGTCATCAGCTGCCACTGGGTAAGGTATGGCACTCAAGTCCTGTTCTACATGTGTATGTAATATTACTGTGTGTTGGTTTATGAGATCCTCAGCATAAGCCAGCCACGTGCACTGACATCCCAGAAAGCCAAAGCTGTCCTGGGCTGCACCCAAAGCAGTGGGGGCAGCAGGGCAGGGAGGGCATTCTGCCCCTCTGCTCTGCTCTCATGAGACCCCACCTGCAGAGCTGCATCCAGCTCTGGGGCCTCCAGCACAGGAGGGACATGGACCTGCTGGAGCAAGTCCAGAGGAGGCCACAAGAAGGCTGGAGCATCTCTGCTGTGAAGACTGGCTGAAAGAGTTGGGATTTTTCAGCCTAGAGAAGAGAAGGCTCCAGGAAGACCTTCCAGCACCTTCCAGTACCTAAAGGGGGCTACAAGAGAGGTGTAGATGGACTTCTGTCATGGGCATGTAGTGACAGGACAAGGGGAAATGGCTTTTACCTGAAAGAGGGCAGGTTTAGGTTAGATATTAGGAAGAAATTTTTTCCAGTGAGGGTGATAAGACACTGGAGCAGGTTGCTCAGAGCAGTTGTTGATGCCCTATCCCTGGCAGTGTTCAGGGCCAGGCTGGATGGGGCTCTGAGCAACCTGCTGTACTGGAAGATGCCCCTGCCCATGACAGGGGGTTGGAACTAGATGATCTTGAAGGTCCCTTCCAGCCCTAACTATTCTATGATTTTGTGATTCTCTTGGTTGCTCAGTCTCCTGGGCATGTGTTCAAGGAACAAATTTACCCTTTGAAAAATCACTAATGACGTCTTATGTCTATCTTGTTGCCTCATAAAAACATCCAGTTCTGATGGAGCACATCCTCAACACTTACTGAAGGTCAAGTCCTTTCAGTATTCCTTGTGAAATTAAGCATGTGAAAGCACCCGTTATTTTGGAGAAAAATAGCTTTCATCAGAAATTCAACAGTTTCTGAGCAGGTTCTGTCCACTCCTTTTTTCCCCCAAATATTCCCTCCTCTCCCTGCAGTAACACTGAATTTGCCTGGAAATATGTGTATCTTAGTCAGAGAAGAGACAAGGACAACTGCAGTCATTATTGAAAGAAGTCAATTAATAGAAGAGAACTCTTGTTGCTATTATCTTAATGTATTCATATATTTGTAAATATTGACATTATGTTCCACTGTGTAGTCTGAATGTTAGTTGAAAGCTTTTGAATGTCTAAATCATTAATACTGTAACAATTTATAGTTCAAGGAAAATAATGCCACTTTTTATTCCATCAAATGCTTTGTGAGAATTGTATTTTGTCTTGTTCATGCTCTGCTGGCAATTACTGCTAAGTAGCAAATTCCTGAAGATATTGGAGGCGTAGTTCTAACAGCACCTTATGCTGCTTAGAACAGAGGGCTAAATATAGCTCTGGTCATTTTTATTTTTAAAATTGAGTTTTATCCTAAGACTACACTTCAGTAAAATATCCCAAGAGACTGCTGTGATGAAGTTAATATAGCAGAGATTTTATGTTTGATAACATCACCTGCAGCAAACTGTGCTGTCACCAAAAACATTCTGCCATTATGGAAATAACCTCCTCAGGCATAATTTCTGTGGGTTTTTTTGGATAACAGGAATGGAACTCCAGAATGAAAACTTCCAAAAAAATCAGAAACTAGATATTAGTGGGATTTGATATGTATATCATGCCTCAGAGAACAGGATACCCACAGACAGCTTCACCATCTGTGAGTCTGGTGCTGGGACTGTTGACTGCTTCCACAGACTTTCCTTTCTGTTGTTGGAGAGAATCATAGCAGTTAGTGTCATGGATTCTGAGATGTCAAAAAAAGCAGATTTTCCCCTTTTTTTCCATTTTTTATGCTGCATTTTTTTCCTGTAAAAGAGAAGATAAAAAAAATGGAGAGGATGTCTTTAGATGTGGTCAGAAACTCTCTTTCCTATTGAGGTGGGACTAGTAGCAGTTCAGGAGAATTCTTGATCCTTTGCTGCTATAAAGAACATAAAAATATCATTAGATATTAGTAAAAAACTTTTTCACCGTGAAAGCCATTGGTGGTGAAGCATTACAACAGGTGTCCAGACATGTTGTGGGATCCTCACTGTTTGGCTTGGTACAACCCACAACAGCCTGCTCTGACTTGGAAGTTGACCCTGTTTTCATCAGGGCATTGGATCTTATGACCTCCAGAAATCCTTTCCCTTATAGTTTATGATTCTAAATATGCATCTGGATATTTGGAAGTGAATTTATCACTTGTTTTTCTACTAGCTTCATAAATTCTATCTAAAAGATCTGTCTATGTGCCATTACAGCAGGTGGAGATATTAATTTTGACTTCAGTTGGAATTAGTACATGTTCCAAGTCTCAGTAGTCCTGTTCTAGTGCCCATTAAATCAGACCTTATGACTCTTACTCATTTCTCTAATTTCTCTAATCCATTTATATATGTGACATCTATAATAGTGTGTGGGAGGCAGTTCCACGGTATTACTGTATGAAAGAAACACTGTTTTGTAGCATAAAAGTTTAGCTGCTGTTTTATTTGCATTCTTTCCAATTGCCTTCCCTCTGAAGCTTGATACAAGTTTGTCAGGCCATTTATATGAAGCAGAAACAGTAAGAAAAACATCTTGAATAAAAGAGCTTAGTACATAACACTGGATTGGGAACTGTCAGCCATGACAGAAGATGAAAGTGTTGAAATTTAAATAAGCATCTTGGGCAGTGTATTTCTACCTCATCCTCAACACTAATATGCTGTGGCTGTGATGGTGAGACATTCTGCATGCAGAAGTTACAGCTTCTTCTCAGAGCAGGACTGGTGTGCAATGGATTATTTCTCAAAACTCGCTGACTGGCAGCAAGGGCTCGGCTGGTTGAAGAGTTTCCTTCCACCCAGCTGAGGAGCAGCCTGGTAGTTTCATTGCTTCTGAGAGGAGCCAGATTTGAGCTTGCGACCCAGAGGTGAAAAGCTCTGTATCCCATTAGCTTTTCTCTGGAGGATGTTCAGTCTTTCAATTTTTAAGTGTTTAAGGTTTGCTGGATTTTCTCTGATGGCTGCATTTGGCAGCAGTGAACCGTTGATTAGAAATGAGATCAGACCCGTTCCCCTGAGGTTTCCTCCCTTGCCCTCTCCACTTGTAGCTCAACAGTTTGGATAGCAAAGCAATCAGTTATTTACCAACAATGTACAGTAGTTGAGCAGAAAAATGTCCCCACATCTCTCTAAGAGAGCCTTTAGCTCCAAATCATGCAGGACACTGTTTGAAATGGCTGGAAATATGCATGACTGCAGCAAGACAAAAATTGTAATGACCATGTAATCAAGTCAAGCTGGGTATTGGAGCCTTCTCAAACTTGTCTGTAAGGCAATTTCCTGGTGGGAATGGGATCCATCATGTTTGTAGCTACTTCCCAGACTGCTCTTTAAAGCACCTAGCCAGTGGCAGGACCTCCATGGGAGACAGGGGAATGTGGCATCTGTGTCTAAGAAGAGACAATTGAAACAAATAAAAATGTTGGCTGTAATAAGCAAATATGGACTTTCCCATGAGCCTAATTGTTTATTCCTGGAGGGTTTATAGTATAGGAAATTACTTTAATTTCAGGCATTTCTGTCTTGAATGATGTTTGAAAATGAGTGGTTCTACTTGAAAGAACATAAGATAAAAATATTAAAAAATAAAAAATGAACAGTGATATTGATACTTTTTTAACAAACCACCTGGGTTAAATTTTTCTCAGATCCTTCTCAGTACAGCCATATTTACCAGCCTGTTATAAAGAAACCAAGGAAGAGGTCTTGTGCTATGTATGGAGAATCGATTTGAGCAGATAGCCTGGAATGTGGGAGTCTGCCACTACAGCTGATATGCCACCAGTGAAGCTGGGTGACATTCCTTGTGGAGCCTGACAGGAGGCCTCAGTGCAGTCTAGCTCTGCCAGCTGTCTCTCTTCCGTGGAGTGCAGCACAGTCCATTTAGATTCAATTTTGTTTTTATTCTTTGATGTGTGTTTAATAACCATTTCCAAATCTTTCCACAGTTGGGAAGTGACATTGTCAAGAACAGGTGCAGTCAGCTGAAATTATGTGGTAATGCTTGTTGTAACAGCCCTGGGAAGATGTAAAGCAGAAAAGTTTTATTTCTATCAGGGCAGAGTTAGCTTAATGGAATTGAGTTATCCTAGGATAAAATAATTACCCTCTTACTTTGTCTCACTTTCCATCGTGAGGAGAATGGGATGGGATTTTTGATTACAGATAAATCGTCATATATTCTCGTCCCAACTTTGAGATCAGCTTGCTGGATGATATTTGAAAAATCACATGGACAAAATTTTGAGTTTATTTATTCTACAACCAGGTGCTTATATAAGCGACTTAGTTTCTTAATGTAAACCCACACCTCTGCTTTTCATTCTGGACACCCAGCATTCCTAGCACTTGCTATTTCTGTAATTAACTGTGTATTCATACAGACATTCGTGACTGAATGTTTCTGCTTTATGTTTGCTGTAGGAACTCTCTGGGTTTCCAGGAAAATTAGTGGAACCTAGAAGCATGCAGCATCTTCTGAAGTAATTCTTTTACTTCTTAGTTTTTTTTCTGGTTAAATTGTGGCAATAATTAATATGCCATTGCATTGTTTTGAGGCTTTTAATCAATTAGAGTTGGGTCCTGAAAGATCCTGAACATTGTTGGCTCTGATGGATATTAATAGCTGATCATGCAGAGCACCTGGTGCAAGAGGGAACCTTAATATTTGCAACTGCTTGGAGATCATTTCTTTGAGATGCTTTTCAAGTGCTCAGGCTTATTAAGCTCTATCCTAATGGTAGGAACACACTGCTCTGTCAGTGGGGATGAGCTGTTTGTGGCAATGTTCTTTTATTCAGTATATGTTTTACTGCTTTTTCTCTGATCTTCTCCACTGACTGCTTCATATAAATATTTTGGTGAACTCTGTGAGTGCTCAAAAGCCTCCCTTCTTGCAACATGCCACTGTCCTTTTCTCTGTTTTCTTTTTCTATTACTCCACCTTTTTCCTTTGCTTCTTCAGTGCATCAAAACAGCAGGCAGAGAAATCTCTGTCCTTTAGAGCAAAAGGATTACAAGGGCTAGATGTTGCAAAAGTATAAATGGAATGAATAATGCCCATTAGAAAATCAGTTTGTTGACTAAGAGAAAGTAGCTGGGGAGGAAGGGCCGAGAAGAAAACAATATTGTTCCCTGTTAAATCTTTGTTAGCCTGAACAGCGGATGTCTATGGGAATTCTCTTAACCCCTTGCTTTAACCATGAATCCCTTCTTCATCACTTTAACTCTCTGTTTGCCAATAGATGGGTTGCCTCAGTAGATGGCAGTCTCTTTCCTCAGTCAGTGCAGAGGCTGGGAGCAGGAGCTGCAGGGCGGTCCTGCGGATGCCTTCTTTGGGAGAAGACACAAAACCCACATCCCAGAGAACGGGGCTCTGTCAGGACTGTGCGCACATTCCATGGAAGTACGTGTGTTCCACCCCAGCGGGCTAGAGCTCTCATTAATTACATCTCATCTTTCCAAGTTAACAGCTGCTCTTTTTTATTGTACCACAAAGTTTGGAAGCAACAGAGACATGAGATCCAAGCCCTGTCTCACTAACAGTAGCTTTATGTGGCTGTTGAGCCTTGGAGCTGCTATTCATTCACACAGTGGAGATGGAAGGTGTGTCAATCCCAACATATTGTCTTTAGCAATGTGTTTGTCCAAAAATATGAAAAAAAGCCCAAGGAGGTCAGTAATACGGGTAAAACCCTAAGGATAAGTGACATATGAGGAGGTATACTGCTCCCGAGCAAAGTGTCTCATACAGAGACAGATTTATGCATGGAAGAGAAGCTATTTTTCATTTCATTCACATTATGATAGTTGCAGCAAAAACTGCACTGCTTTTAGTATAACACGAAAAATAATTTAGTTTGTATTTTGTTACTAATAATTAAATGTTAATATTTTATTAAAACATTTTAGGAAGAAATTAAATCTGGTAGGCATTCCATGTTAAAATATAAAAAACTTTCATTCCTAAATTAATGAATTATTTTTAAAAAGTCATTCATGAGACTTAGAATAGAAAATGTATTTTGAAGTTGAGGTTTTTTGGCTTCTGAGAGAGATTCGGTATGATTTTACTAAAATCCAAGAGAAACTGGTTTGATTTTAAACAGTGCTTTTGGTTTTCTTCATGTTAGCTTTACAAGGCAAGTCAACTTCCAGTCCCAGACACCATCATACAATGGCAGAAACTCAATCCTGGAGTTTCCAACTGAGGGTCAAATAGTAGGATAGGTTTGAACATAAAAACTCTGGTGGTTGTTTGGAGGTTTTTTTTACTTTACTCTCATTACCAAGTACAGTGTCCAGAGCACCACTGTGTCTGTGAGACAGCAAACCCATTACTAATTGGGCAGCTGCCTGTTACACCAGCTGGAGTCTGTTGGACCTCTCCAGCCTTCAGTTCCTGTGTGCTGCAGCAGTCAGGCTTGGAGGGCACAAATACATGAATTATCCTTGTCTCTCTTCCATTAGTACAGAGGGACAGACAGGCCTGAATGGATTAGTTACGGAGTTCACTCCAAAATGTCCTAGCTTATTATCATTTGTGCCCTTTGAGCCTGAAAAATAATGTAAAACTTTAGCTATTAATACTTCTAACTTTGGAGTCTCTGAATACATTTTAGTTAAGTATTTTGCATCCTGAATTTTGACATCCTATATACTGTCATAGTGTTACTACAACACCTGCTTCAAATTCTTCTCTCTCCTACCTGTCAGAGCATCATTTCATGCTCCACTAAGTGGTGCAAATAGCAAACCCATCTGTTCATTACTCATGTAGCCATTGTGTGAAATATGAATGAAACATCTCATGTTTGAAAGAGTCATTGTCAACTGAGTCCAGCTGGTTTGGCTGTTTTCTGCCCAGAATCCAGAGTGCAGTTGCTTCCTTCAGTTGTGCTTAGCCTCAGCTCAGTACTATTCAAGCAAATGTCTAATCCGTTACTCAAAATCCTCAGTTTATTCTCTTTCTCCCCCTTGAAGTGTACTTTGGGTTTGAGATCCTTGCTAGGACAGTAACTGTGGCATGAGGTCATTCTTTGATTTTATCCTTGGGGCACAGATAAGTGAATAATATATGTGTGTATACTTACAAATGAGGGAAAGAGATGAACTTGTTACGTACTACAGGAAGTTAATGAATGTTTTAAAGAGCCTGTTTTTCCTCCCACACTATCTTTACTGAAATAACTTCCATTTCCATCAAAAGTTTTCTCAACCAGCTCTAGAGTTCCATTTCCATCAAAGCTATTCTTACTGTTCAATGGTTTGGCAGAAGGAATTATTGCTTGGGAAGTCATCATTGTCAGTACTACAGATCAGATGGCAATGGCTTCTAAAATAGCAGGTTAATATCCCTGTCTGACAGGATTAAATGCTTAACAGTGATTCTTGCTTTTACAGTTTTCAGGGTAAGTGATGCCATATGCAATGATAAAGATGTGACATTGTTCAGCTTGTCTTTTGGAGAATGATTAAATGACATGCTTAAATCCTTTGTGGCCTCACAGTCTACAGTGGAACAGAACAGCTAAACTGTAGGTGAGGAACAATGACTAAGTTACCTATCTAAAATTTATTTTGTACTTAAAAGTTGCAGGCTGAAGGAACACTATTTTCATTTGTGACTTAACAAACTGATCTCTTGTAACATCTGTCTCTGGTGCAAAGTTCCCCACACTCCTCACAAAGGCACTCCTCTCTGTGGGATGGAAAAACTTGGATGACAACACATTCAGTAAAACCTGAGCCTGTATCATGCCTCTAGAACTTAGAGTAAGATTCTCGTTTTGAATTTAAATAACTACATGGAGTTGTCTCCGTGTGAAGGAAGAAGGAGGCAAAAACTCTTTTACCAACTCAGTAAAGATCTCATTGTAACAGTCAAAAGTTATCTAGGTTGTAAAGTAACACAGTATAGGGCTGCTTAACATTGTGTGCTGGTTGCTGACATCAGATTTAAAAGCAATGTTTGGAGTGTTAGTTTGGTCTGCTTCCATATTTTTTTGTTTCTAGCATAGAAATAATCATTCATAATAGGGTATTGCAGAAGATAGTGTTGGGAAAGAGACGTCTCAAGTGCTAAAATGGTCATAAAATCTCTAAAGTCAGGATTAGCTGTGCGAGTACATTTGGAGAAAGCCTTGGAAGGGTAGACCACTGCTGGTGGGTGCTTGGGAGCCTCACCCACCACTGACATGCTGATAGTCCCATTGATCTGGATTCTGTTATGGGTGTTTGAGGAGCTTTTCTTCATGCTCAAGTTTTTCTCCAGGGCAGAGGTAGGAAAAAAGTACTTTGGTGTCTTTTGGCTGTTAATCTGGAGTTCCTTAGTGTTCTTCTTTTGAGAATCACGTATTATTTCACATATAGATATGACATTGTTGACCAAAAATATTAGGAATTTGAGAATTCTTTGACTAAATTTTAATGTAAGATTGTGTGCTTCTTTTAAAATGAGAAGTAACTGTCTGGCATAAACCTTCTTTATCAAGAGCAAAACCTGTGATTCTTCAGTGTCTCTGTTGTGCAGCTTTATGAGATTCCCCCTAATGGTAAATTAACCCTTATAAAATCAAGTGGTTAACAATTTACAGTAGGATAAAATATAACCTGCAGGGTTGCATTATGTACAGTTTCCAGGCTTGTAGGACATGAACAGGTTTTGGGTCAGCCTTAATATTAAAAAATGACTCAAAGTTCAGAAAGCTGGAAAGCTGATGGTGTTTGCTTTGCTTAATAAAGCAAACTGTAAGTCAAACATTTAATCACAGCACTCTGGTAACAGGGGGCCTGTTTTAATACAGCTCTTTTATTGGCCTCTTTGTACTTCAGAAATAATAAAGGTGATCCTGACGGATAAGGTGTTTTCAATGCAAGTCTCATGTGGAACTTTTATTTTCAGATGCAGGCCTTGTATAACAATATGAATCACCGATGTGAGAGCTATTCTGATGTATGGTAGTTTTTTCCAGTAGGGAAATAACCTGCTGAGTTTATTAATGTATGTCTAATTTACATCATTAGAGTAATTTTTTAAATAGCCCTGACTGTTTGCTTTATTGCTGGCACGTGTGTAGGGAGGAGGGATGCCAGTGTGAGGCTGCTCATTTCTGAGCAGAGTGGGAAGCTGAGCCCCACAGCCTCCTGGGTGCTCCTTGAGCAGGGAAAATCTTTGAGGCTTCAAGCTCTGAAGGCCTGCACACCCCCGCAGGTGTTCATGTTTCAGTGTGGTTTTCCTGGTTCAACAGACCTTTGTGGCAGCGGGAGAAGAGCAGGAGTAGGGAAGGCAGGAGAATGGGGCTTGTGTGCTCAGCAGGGAGACAACACAACACCCGTTTGAGTTTCAAGATTTTAAAGGGGAGCTGGTGACATTCCTCCTACAGGTGTTGCACATATCAGCTGGCAAAGGGAGATTTTTGCAGCTTTTTGTGTGCTGGTCATGTGGCAGTGCCTGCAGACCTCAGCAGGATTGTTCTTGTACTGCTGGTGGTGGAGAGGGGGCTCAGCAGTGGCCCTGGGGAATGCTGTGGTGTTTCTGAAAGGCTTGCCCAGCTCCCCCCATCTCTCTGGGGCGGATTGCAGGAGAGAGTACCATGTCTGTTACTAACACTGTTAGCAGTAATACAGGTGAATCTTTAGCTGAAAAGAGTGATTTGCAGCTCAGACTGAAATTCTGTTGGTTATTTTCTCTCCTTATTCATTCTCAAAGGGAAATAAAGGAAAGGTAAAGGTAATAGTACAGTTGGAATGTAGCAGACCGAGTTGCCTTCTTTGTTATTCTTTGTCAGTGAAAATCTGTAATCTCCACTTGGTTTGCTAGTTGCTCTGGATTTACTAGAATGAGAGAAGAGTTTGATCAAGCTGCTATAACTTTTGTGAACTGTTTGCAATTGGTATCTATACTGTTTGTGATCTGGTCTCTCTATCTACACATACATAGGCAATATGTGGACAGTTGTCTGTACTTCACTAAAATTGTACTTCATTGTTGTTGTGGCAGAACTAGTTCAATTCATAGTTTCCATGACTAAATCCTTTTTACCTGAGTGGGAAAACTTCAGTGAATTCTCCAATCTGAGCTGTAATGCCTGTTGAGTTTGCCCCCAAGAAGCAGTGAGGTACTCTGCCCCTTAGTGCATCTATCCAGGCAGGTAAAGCAGAGGCTGAGAGTTGGAAAAACCCTGATCATTTCTGTTTCTGAGTTCATATTAAGTTTCTGAGTTAAATTTAACTCTCTCACTTGTACAGTGTTATACAGATTCTTGAAGAATTGTGTTTCAATGACTGATTCTCTTTGTGTAAATACATTGCAGAATTTAAGGTTTTAAGGTTATTTGGATTTTGGATAAAAAGGAACTCTGAAGGAGCCGCTTAATCAGGTACACTGGCTGTATTTACTTCTGTATTTGTAGACTGTAAGGAAGAAGTTACAGGCAACATATTTTCTTCTTTTTCCTGGGTAGGAAATTTTTTTCTTCACTTTGTGTGGACAGCTGCTCAGCTGCAGGTAAAAAATATTATAGTTTATGGGACTGCCAGCTGGAGCCAATTAAAATCTAATGGACCAGAGTTGGCACTAAAGTATCCTATTCTGCCCTAGCAATGTAGAGATTTGTTCTGCTGCTTATATGTGATTTAAAAGGTTTACAATGTTGTTAAGGAACAAATTTGCTTACCATTTTGCAAACCAAACCATGTTTGAATTTAAAATGTGCCACAGAAATATTATCATTTGGGTCCTTTAATGAGGTCATGGTTTTACTGAGCATGAAGAGTTGTGATGAAGGGACTGTCCTTGTCTGACATCCTCTCCTAAATATATGAGATGGAAGCAGAGAGCTGAAAGACTTGCTTTGGTCACACCAAGGATCTGCTACATACCTAGGAAAAAATGCGGGCCATAAAATAATCTGTCTTAGTTCTGACTGCCTCAAGCAAGAGGAACTTAGGGAAAGATGAGGAGCTTGAGGTACAGTGTTGGAGAGTGAAAATCATCCTTACTGAGAGTAACGTGGGCAAAGGGAGACACGGATCAGGTGTGCCAGAGGGACAGAATAGAGAGCAAGAGCTCAGCAAAAAGAATTGCATTTTTGAAAAAGAGATCTGTTCATTTGAACTGGAAGGAGCTGTTGTTTGTTCTTGAGAGATAAGATTCAGACTACGTTATTTGTGCAAATCTAAACACATAAAAGGCATTTTTTGCCTTTTCAAAATGAAGTATTTTCAAAGATTGAATTGAAACTTTTTCACTTATTATTGAAGGTGGTAAGAATTTTTTTTTCAAAACATACAAAATTCACCAGCACTGTGTGAAAAATGGTTCATGTAGGCAGTCTTTCTGTGTCGGAAACCTTTTCATTTCTTTACTTAGTGGTAGTTTACATTAGTTTAATTTCATGTTTTCACTGAGAACATTTCATTCAAGCTTTGTGTGATAATCAGGAACTCAATTGCATGTGATTGTTTCTCCATGTTCTAAAAGATTGCTCAGGGCACAAAAGATACCCTGATAACAAGAATATAAGTAATCCTGTAGATGCATGAAAAAGGAAAGAGATTATTCTTGAGGCCTAATCCTGGAGCATATTGTCCCACGGTTTCTACAAACAAACAGGCTGTGCATTTGAAAGAATGAGAAATGTGAATAGTGGGCATTTGAAAGTGTCCAGTTTCTCAGTTTTGCTATTCATGGGACAGATCTCAGCTGCTTTTAAGCATTCTGTCACTTATTCAAAAATTCATGTATTCAAACATTGGCCAACCATTACCACCTTTAATCCTGAACTGTTTTTAACCTAGAAATGGGTTGTTCCATGTCTGTGTTCTTATGTGTTACAGGTAGACAAGCTGCTCTAGAGGGCAAAGAGAAAAAAGCATGAGAAAAAATTGAGTTTAGAGATAATTGTATGGAACAGATTATAAAACGCCTGAAAAACTTGCCTTTAGATGTAGTGCTTCAAAATGGCCAAGGAGGGTCACAAAACCTACAGTGCATCTAGTGTAAGGAAATCTACAAACAGTTGGTATTAGTCCTGCTTTGACTTGTCACAGTGTCTCGCTGCTTCCTGGGTGACTAGTCTGCTTATGGAGGAAATACGTTCTGCTCCGGTTGGGATGCAGGCAGTTAATTGATGTCTTGATGGAATGCCAACCTTGGATGGGTTTGTGTTGAGGAGCATTTATTGTTAGACCACTCAGAGGTGAAGATATGGAGCTCAGAGAAAACTGTCCTCAGAGGAATGAGACTGGGGCCAGGCCTAATTCAGTCTTAATTTTATTTTTTAATGTAGTTTTCATTTTTTTCTTTGGGAACCATTTCTATCTATTTTTGAGACACTAAGTTAATCAAAATACAAGTAATTTCTTAGAGCTTTACACAGTTAAAGCTAGGTAGTTTTCCTCCTTATGAGTTACTCAGTTTCTCCCAATACTGAAACCAAGGATCCCAAGAGAACTGGAGATCACACAGCTACTGTTTGGTTCTCAGGCACAGGATTGAGACACTCTCATGAAACCATTGAAAATACCCCATACATGGTTATTGTGCCTCTATCAAAGCCAGAGCACTTCCTTCTCTGAACTTGTCAATGTGTCACTTAAAATAGACATTAATATTTGAAGAGACACACAACTTCGTAACATTAATAACAGCTTCATAATGTTAAAGAGAAATATATAACCTAATTGGGGAATGAATGTAGACTTTTTTGGCTGCTCTTCAGACAGGAGATTTATTAGAAACATTGTGGTGTTCTAATTCATAATCTATCTCTTTTCCCTCAGTTTACAGTAAGGTTCTCCATGTGCCTCTCTCTCTTGAAATTGAATCTTTCTAGATACCATTTTTTTAGCAAAAAAATGGTTGGGGAAAAGGAAAAAGAAACCAATCCAAACCAGAATATGGATGATTCATAGTAAGAGCTACTGAGGCTGTAAAAAACCTGGTAGGGATTCTGACGAGTTGGCATATCTCCTTCCACATCGATAAATTTGTCACTGGTGAAACTGTTTATTCCTTTGCAGTCATATGATTTATGCTGGACCTTTTGTTCTGCTTATGTGGACCTATAGCTCATCCTCAAACAGTAGAAGATGAACTCTGACTAATAGATCCCAGTGACTGTCCTACAATTTATGCAGGATCAGTGTTTTAAAAGGGTAGTGTGCATGATTTAAGTAGGATTTGAGTATATAGCCATGGTTTGTCCTTTGCTGTCAGCAAAGCCATCCTAAGTTCATTTCTTTAAAGAAGCTTCAGGCCAAATGTCAGGAAAAATTAAATCAAGCAGTGATGTAGTCCCAGAGGGAAAATGTATTTCAATTGTGAGGTATTCATGGGTATAATATGTCATCCTGTAGTCTGTGACTGTTGGGTGCACTTACAGGCAATGTGGCTTGGTAATTGCTACTTGTTAAGAAATTTGGGTATGATAAAAAATGACCTGCCAGGGAGAGAGACAGTTTTGTTAATTTTATTTATGACACTTCCATCAAAATTGGAATGATGTGTGTATGTAGCAGAAAATCCTCTTTGTAACAGCATCTTTTATTAAAGAACATAGTTTTTCTCTTCCAGCAAGGAGATACCATAATCTGTTAGAGCTTTGGTTTTTGCAGTCTGAGAAACAGTTTGGACACAAGCTTCTTATTTTGCTCAACCAACATTCTGATACACAATTTGCCCTTCCTGAGGGCAAGTGTAAGCAAATTTTCAATCTTCCCAACAGATGTGGGACAAAGCTAGGCTTGTTGGATCAGCCTGAATCCAAACCTGGAAAGAATTAATTCTATCTTCTGTAGTTTTGTTTTTGTATAAAGTTTCTACTTTTTCCTGGCATATTCTAAATAAACGAAGCCAGACCCTACAGTTCAGATTATTCTTCATGTGGATACCTGACCCAGGAGCAAGGTTGAGGAGATCATAGTTGGAGGCCTGGTGAGCTGAGATGGAGCCACAAGCTGCCTGTCCATGAGACACTTCCCTGCCCAAGCAGTTATATTAGTTTATTCTCTCAGCTTTTCTGGGGGCACAGGGGCTCGCAGTGGTTTTCTGTATCATCTTTAATTACAGATAGGTAACTCTGTGGTATCAGTAGCCATAAGCACTCGTGTAGCATTGAAGCATCTATGGTATTCCTAGCCCTGTTATTTGATTGTTGTGAAACACTGCATGTGGAGCACACATATAATTTAGGATCTTTTCAGATGCAAATGGATGTTTAAATCAGAAGAAGCTGATGCACATTTGATAGCAGCATCCTTCCAGAATGGGAAGTTTTATCATCTATTAGATCCTTACAGAACAGTAGACCTGTTCTCTCAGCTGGACAAAATCATTGTATTGCTTTGGGCTTTAGCAACTCTCTGACATTAATGCTCTAACCCAGTATTGCTCCCATATCTGAGGAAAAGGGTGATGAAGCCATATTTCACGGATTTATTTTAAGGATGCGAGAAGCGGAAGAGACCGGATTCTGCTTCAGCTTCTGTCAACCTAAGTCCAGAAGATGTGAATTAAAAACCCAAAGTAATTTTAAGCAGAGCACTTGCGTTATTCCACAGTAACACTTTCCTAGCCAGCAGCCTAAAACCAATGACAGAAAACAAATGAATCACAAGAATTTCTGAATAGTTTCATTGTGCTCTAACACAATGCATGAGATGTTCCGGGTAAGGAAATAGGTTGCACAGTTTTGAATAGGAAAAAACCCTAATGTACTTAACCCTTTAGAGTCTGCTGCAGGCAGGAAAATTAAGGATGGGCTCTCATCAGACAGTTTCATCTGGCCCTTGCATGTCTGGCAAGCCAGTCCTTTTGGGAAACATTTTATTATTCATGGCCTATTTGCAAAACAGGTCTTTTCACATCAGATTCAGCTTTATCACTTTTTTTTTTGGTGTGGATTTGTTGAATTAAAAAACTCATTTAAAGGAAGACAAACTTGTTGCATTCTTTAGTATTCATTCTTCTGTGTCTTAGAAGAATCATGAATTACTTGAGTTCTCTTAGAACTAAAGTACTTCAGGGTACAGTTAACCAATGCCTCTTTGCTGGAAGGGAACTTGGTTCACAGATCAAAGTGCATCTTTCCCATAATAGTGAGCAAAAGATTTTAATCAAGCTGCCCATATGACCATAAAGAGACGATGTCTTTTCCTGAGGAGTCAAGTCTGGTTGTGAATTCATTGAGTCTTTCCAAAGTGCATTTCATTACAGTGGCTTTCCTTTGTTGTGTTGCTGGAACTTGTATCGCTTGGATTTAGGACTTTTTCCCAGGTTGTTTCAGTGTCCAGCCTCAGTGATGCTGTACCACCCACAGACATCTGTTTTAACTCTTTAGATTTCTAATAAAAATGTTACATTAGCCATAGATTACTAACAGGATGGAGCCAGGTTTTTTGATTAATTTCTTATATAATAATTTTCTAAACATTGGTACTGTCTGTTTAGACCAATACCTCATGTTCACAGCTCTTGGGTTGAGTAAGCATTCATTCCCATCCTTTCCTCCCAAGGTCTCCTTTGTTTTGTTTCATAGCAGTTTTCCTGTCTTTGATATTGCTGCTTGCAGTATTTTTCTCCTTTGTTTTGTCTCATTTCCAGTTATTTACCCCTTCCTTCACTGGAACCAATATTACTATTTTTTTTCTAGATAATTGATTTTCTCAACTTTTTTCCTATTTCCCTATTTTTATTTCTTTTTAAATATGTTCTCTCTGATTTTGTTTATGCAGCAGTTCTTGCCTCCATCTTAATTATATTTTATGCAAGTAGTTAAAATATATATTTCCCCCTTCTACCTTCATTATATTGGACATGAGTTTGTGCTCATAGTAGCTGTTACCTCTTGTACAGTTGATCAGCAACACCTACAGGTATTTCCTTCCATTTTAGAGACTCGTTCATTGCCTTGTGACCTTGCCTGAGGCTCCTGAGAGATGGAAGCTCTCATTGAAGCTATGAGAAATTGTTAAGAGGCAAAGAAAGATTATTCTCTAATTGGTAAATGAAGCAATCTTTGCTGAAGAAGATTGAATACAGTAGAGTTGTTAGTAATTGTGATTCCTAACTATTCTCCTTTGACAAAGCAATTTATATTGATGTTACCAAATGAGGAGAGCCCACCTGTTCTACAGAAGGTAGTGGGGACAGAACCAGCTCCTCTTGGATCTGGGAGACTGAGCAGTCCAGGCCTGCAGCTCTGTATTTCTTTGCATTTAGCCTTTGAAAAGTGTGGTTAAATTTTTCAGTCTCATTTATGTAGTTTGGTGCATAATGATAGATGTGCTTTTTTACAGAAGCCATTTGTAGCACAATGGTTATGTTACACTGTTATTTCTAAAGACTTCAGGGATTCTTTTCGGGCCATATGACTCACAACTTTGAAGTCACTGAGCGAAGGGTCAAGCCCTTCCTCACTCAATAGATGCTTTCAGCTCCAAGTGCTACTGGTACATTCAGGGCTAAAACTCTTGTTATTGAAACAGCTGTAGCTTCAAAATGTTGTGAAGCTGCACTAACGCTTCATTTCCTGCAGTGAATCATTTTACTTATGAAAGTATAAAAGCCAGGGACATTTAGGGAAAAAAAAAAAGACAGAAATAGAAAGAAATAAACCTTGTGTGCTCTGAAATGGATTTTTTTTTCCCCATTGGATAAGTTTATCCTATCACAGCAGTAAAATGCAATGATATGGAATAATTATATGCTCCTAAGCTTTTCCAATTGATCTACTGTTGTGAAAATATATTCAGTAAATTCACCTGACTGACTTTGGACAAAAAAACACAAGGACATTATGAATAAAAGAAACACTAATTGGCTGATACAACGGAGTATTGTGACCACAGGAACATCATTGTCAATCTCTATTCTAGATTAGAGTAGGTTTGTTGTCAGAAAAATCGGTGTGTGGTTCAGAAGGTGACCTCAGCGATCACTTGTAGGCTTTCATATTTATTCCCTCCCTCTACTTTCTGTTCTTAAAATTTCATTTTGATTGGAAAACCAAGCTCACTTCTTCATGTTACTGATAGCAGGAAAGTGAATTAATTAATTAATTAATTAAATCAATCATTTATTTATGCTTTTGGCAATTTTTCTGGGTGAGAAAACAGGAAAAATAAAGCCTAGATTTTTCTCCTGATTGGCTTTCTGATACTGCTTATATTTAAAGTATAATTTAGTTTTAAAAATACTCATTTAAGTGAGGAGATGAAAAGAAGAACGTGCCATTATTAGTGATTTTCATCTATCAGTAACTGCATTTTGAAGCTGCACTGTGAACAATGAAAACAGAAAAATGCAATGTCATAGATAAGAAGTATACTCATTACTATTCCCCTGTTTTCCTGGAATTCATCTTCTGCATTTGTCAGCCATACATTAAAATATGAGGTAAAAATTGTTTAAATGTTTGTCAAATGGGGATGTAGGAGTTAGGAAATGCTATAATGAGAAGTTATTTCAATACATGAGATAATATATATGCTTTGTAAGATACACAGTTTCATATTATTAAGACATTACTGCAGAACTAACAGATTTCAAAGGACACTGTATAACAGGCAATGAATATGATATATTGCAAATAAGGTCATCTTGTAATACAGCTAGAAGTAATAAATTTATAGTGCTCATGATTGTTTTTTTGTATACATTTATCCTTCAGTGGCATTTGAATGTTTTTCTTTGTGTCTTAAAAGAGCAGAAGAACTTACAGTCAAATATCAGAAGCAATGAAAATAGAAGATAAATCAGGAAAAGAAAGGAGGCAAAGTGCATTTCAGAGGCTGGGTAGTAGAGGAGAATATGCCTTCAAAAATATATGTTTATATATTTTAATTTCAGGACTATAATTTTAACAAGAGACTGTAACTTGCCCAAATACAGAGCTGCTTTAACAAAGAGAAAAGCAACCCTTTCATACTTTGAGTTTTTGTACTATTAAAAGTTTGAAAATTTCAAGAGAAAGTTTTAAATTCTTGTGGTTTATAATTATGTGTTTGAATTTTAAATGACATTTTCATCTGTCTGCCTCCTGCTTTTTGATATCACTATAAGAAATGAGAGGATGTGGGAAAAGAAGGAAAAAACGAAACTACAGAAAAAACAAAAAAAGGGGACCATAAATTTTGTAAAAGTAATTAACAAAATCTTCAAAAATGTTGGGATTTTCCCCCCTTGTTTTTAATATGGAGAAGTCAATTTTTGTCTACAAACACCTACTTTGAAAAAGAAAAACCTGACTACTTTTATTTGTTAAATTATTATAGTAGAAGTGAGCGTTTAGATGGTTTTTTGATGGTGTGACAACTATAATTACCCACAAAGGGAAGAATTTTTGAGAGTAGAGGGATCTTCAATCCCGTTGTCAAAGACATGGCAAGAACATTTGGCTGGAAACCAAAGCAAGGCTAATTCAAGCAGAAGGTAGAAGCACAGGTTTTAAACTTATATGTGTGTGTGTGTGTGTGCGTGTGTGTTAGGAACTATATGAACTTCTATATGAACTTCTGCAGAGCTAATATTCGGAGTAGCTGAAGAAGTGGGGAGATGGGAGAATAATTTTGCTTACTTTTTCTTGGCTTTGTATCCCTTTGAATGCAGTGGCAAGAACTGGGGTAGTGTTACAGACTTGTAGACTAGGATATGTAGTTCCCATTCATTAAATAACACAGATCATGGCCGTCCAGAGGATGAAGCAAAGTAATTTTAGGTTCACAGTGTGAAGTGGGGAGATTGGGACAACAATATTTGACCAAGACAGGAACCTGTTTAATGCTAGGGTCACCTGCAGTTGGCTCCAGCTCCTGGTTTGCCCAAACTTGTGCCTGGGTGATGGTGCAGCCAGGGCAACCTGCTGTCTGCTGGGTTCCAGGTCTTCCCAAGGACAGGGGAAGGGCTTTTGGGTAGAGCAGAGGCTGTGACTCTCGGCCTGCTCAAGACTTGCTCTTGAGAGGAGACAGGAGACTGTTTAGTGAATTTTTTGCCATCCCAGTGGATGAGTGGAAAGTAGTATCAGGTTAACTTGCATGCTCCGAAAGAAGTCATGAGTTGAATCTTGATAGATCAGAGGGTTTGTGCAGGATTAGTCAGCATTAGTACTGGGCCATTAGGAGTTAAATTGTTTTCCCAGAGTCTCAGAAAGGAGTGGAATTGGAGCCAGCTCTTGAAACCAGGATTTGAAGCCAGGTCCTGAGCATGGACAATGAAGCTCAGCTCTTTTTTCATGGGATACAGAGCAGCTGGGTAGAAACATTTGTAATATATGAATTCAGAGTATCTGCACAATTAAATTGTAGCATCGATCATTGAGCAATTGCATTTGAGAGCTCTGTGGACTCAGACTTTAGTAGATTTTATATTTTCTAAATTGATATTGTAATCACGTTTTCACTATTTAAAATTTTCCCCGGAAATATCAACATTTTATATACTTCCTCTATCTGTCTCTGTCCAGATTTGAATGGTTTGTGAGGTAAATTTAATCTCTCTGTTGCATCATTAGATTCAGCAGCTTCTCAGAATTTCCATCCTGAGCCATGTTACGGAGGTCTTTGTAACTCATCCGTGTACTAGTGAAATTTGGACTTAAATGACTAAGATGTGAGTGGTTTTCCTGCCTGTTGCTTATGGGTAATTAAAATAAATTGGTATGGAATGTATCTTTAGGTTTGAGGAAGACCTAATGTTTAGACGGGGAATTGCTTAGGAGGTTGTTTTTTTTGCTGCTTACACTTAGGTAACACCCGCCTCATTAGTGCAGATTGCAATTATTGTTAATTAGTCCATGCAAAACAAACCAAGGAGATTGCCTAATTCTTTCCTAAATCTCACCTTTTTTTTTAACGTGTTATTCCAGCTTCTGTTATAGAATTACTGTAGATTTACACTTGATGAGTACCATGACGTCCTGAGTAATGCTCTCCAAGTCAAATGTGTTTCTTGTTTGGTAAAACCTGAACTCTCTGATCTTCAGTTGCACTGAGTAGTATCTCAGGTCAAACAAAGATATAGCTCATTCCCCCTGTGTATTTCAGGCACCTCTGTTTTACTCCAGGTATTTACTGCTGTAAGCACTCTATGCCCAGAGGGTGCAGATTTACACAGCTGTGTGCCCTCTTAGATGCAATTCATTTAAGCTGTTTGCTGCACTGACACATAGAGAGGTAAAATGTTGACCCAGGGCTTGTAGCAGCATGTCTGAACTCTGGCTGGCACCTTACTCAAGATATCTGCACTTGGAATAATTTCCAACTTTTGCTATGATCGACCTTATTTGTTCCATCTCATTAGTCTTTTGAAATCTAGGTATGCACAGTGTGTACCTTAAGGACGTTAAATCGGCTTTTGAAGTCACAGCTTAGCAATCCTGCCTTGTGTGTTCCGTGTGTTCCTTGGCATTATCAGCCCCCTGCTCTAACCAACTGAGCTGGTTCACCAGGAATGAGTAGAACAGAGGTAAAGGATATGAAGACAAACAAACAAGTATAGTAATTTAAAATGTTTTGAAATAAATTGCTTCCTGCATTAGGTATGTCTGGGAGAGATCTGTAGTGTGCTGAGATGGGCAGAACCTGGACACACTGATGCAGATTGCACAGTATCTTGTGCTATGCCTGACATCCTAGAGGCAATGAAGGACCATTAGAAATTAAAATCAGAAATGAAAAGTAGAAGTAAAACACTTTATATGCTTCCATTCACGATATAGAAGGAAGGCACCTAAAGGGAAATCTACTTCTTTTTCCCAGAGGGATTCTAAATGAGAGTAGCAGTAATACGGAATAATTCCCAAATATTTGTTGTGTTGAAGCAGGAGCCAGCCTGTAGTGTTTGTGCCATTCTGCTGCAGCCAGTGTCTCTGTTTCACCACTGTGGAGGGTCCTGCAGGCTCAGGAGGTCGACTGTCAGCAGTCACATTCTGAAATTGCATTTCTTTGGTTGCTTTGTGCTGCTTGATGCTTGCTTAAAAAATAAATCTCCCACATTCAATGTCAGGTGAAATGTTGACTGATGTGAAATCTTCACAGCCAGCATTTGATGCCAGATCTTTCCAGTGCTCATGCTTTCTTCTGCTCTGGGATGGATTAGGGATACTTCCAAGCCTCTGTAAAAGAGCTAAAGATGAGCCCTCCCTTTCCACTCCAATACCATGGGATGGTTATTCAGGAGTAGTCCTGATATTGTCAGAAATATTTACTGTATATGCTTTTGATCTTATGAGAGCATAAAAAATATTTTTTTGTTTTTTTTTTTTTCACTTGTCAGTTGGTTGTGTGCACATAGTGTAATCAAATACTCAGAGAAGTAGGAAGTCTCCAAAGTGCTTTTGGCTTTTCAAGAATTTTAAGCTTTGCAAATAAAGTAACTTTTGGCAGATGTCTAGTGTGAAGGGTCTGAGTAGAAAATAACAATCATTATGTATCTACTGTCATTGTTTCTGTGTTTGTTCAGAGCTTGGCAGTAAGTAATGTTCTGCTTTGGGGTTTTGGGTGTATTTTTTTGGTTATGGTACAGGCAACAGTTGCAAAAGCACACTTGCTTGTTTCAAGTTTTAGAGGAGAGCTAGGAAAGGATACTTGTTGAAAAATGAGATTAAAAAGGTGTGTAGGCTGGGACCACAAACCCAGTCCTCTTCTTGCGTAGACTGGTCCAGTCATTGCCTTGTGTGACTCGTAAGCACATGCACATCTGTTGGATCCATGACATTGCACTTGTGTACAAAACTGAAAAGAAAAAGCGCTGCTGCCTTTGGTGGTGGTCTTCCAGATTTGCTGAAGAATTGATAAGTTTTCTTGCCAGAGTCCTTTTATTGAACTCACTGAATTAACATGCAGAATACAATGGGCTACATAGTTGCTTTGTGCTTGACTTGGTCTGTTTTATGAGCAAATATAAACTAGTGGCTGAATTAAAACAACCAAACCTCTGAAGGGGTATTCAGTATCAATTAAAATCAGAGATTTTGTAATGGAGGCCTGCCTTATGCTGTATATTTTTTCAGTCAAATGAGTGGCATCTTTGCACAATATTTAACAGGTAGAACTGTGTGAAAGAACATGCCTCCTTAAAGTGTGAAACAGAGAAGCAGAAAACTGTATTGGTGGTGATATATCAGTTCAGCTGCAGTCTCTCCCTACAGACTGAGAAATGTTATTATGTGACCTCCTGGTGAGAGCAGTTATCATTAAAATAGTTAAATTCAATATGGCTCAAATCAAGATAGCGATGTTATGCAATCGTCACAGAGGGTCTTTGCTGCTGCTGCTGCTATTATAAATGTTTATGACTAAATAGCTTTTATTTTAGATGGCAACAAATCCAACTGTTCAGACAAAAAAAAAAAGCTTCTAGAAATACAAAAACTACGAATATGATGCATTAAAAGTGACCGATGTCTTGTATTTAAGTAACTCAAATACAGCTTGTATGTGTGTCAACAGACTGGTGCCAAAAAAACAAAGCTGCACAAGCTTATCCTAGTTTCTTACTTGAATTGTTTTCCCTGTTTATCTTGAAAGCTAGCATATTTTTGTCATTGATATCTCTGTATTACCAAAATATTTTAGATAACAAGTTCTAACTTAATTTGTGGAACTTAACTGTATTTCTTGGTTTTGCCACTTTGTGTGAAGCTTAAACTGCAGATAGGTCAAAAATGAATGAAACTGTCCCTTAATATTAACCCTGCATATGGATATTACTGGGGAGTCCAGTGACAGCTGTGGCTCTGGGAACTTTTGGTGGAATAGGAAATTGAAACCAAGAGATTCTGTAATTTGGTTTAGCCTGAGGCAGTAAGCAGTAATATTCTGAAGTCTGCTGGAATGCCGCAGGAAATTGGAACTGGGCTCAGTGCAGCATGAAAGGTGATGGGTGTCATTGTCAAAATCTTTCATGCACTCTTGTGAGAGGTTTCAAAGAACTCAGAAACTTGGTAAAGGACATGCCAATGGGGCAGTGATAAGAAGATGCTGCTTTCTTTCTATGCACTTCTAATTTGTCCTATGTCATTTGTTGGTGTCACTATTTTGATATGGTGGAGCAACTCTTTCAGCTTTATTCAGCTTTTTCCAGGCATCTTATTTCCAAATGTGTGCTTTCTGTCTGTGACAAATGCCACAAGTTGGCAGCCTAAAGGTAGAAGTAGCAGGAGGTGGGGGAGTTTGGTAAATAAATACAAGAATTTGACTTCAGTGCGGAAAGAAAGACCAATAATATCTTGATCGCTGCATTTTTGTAACTGATTTGACACAGGTCATTGGTGGCTGGAGCGTTCTAAAGCAATGTGGTCACTTCACATAACCGATCAATATATAAATGCAGGACAGATAAGAGAGGCATGGTTTTCTTGACTGCTTGCCTGTTTCTTGACAAGTGCAATGTGTAGTGCGAGTGCTCTCCTTGCCATTTTTTCAGTGTGCGTGTATGGTTGAGTGATACTGAGAGGTGAAAACTTCTTTCATTCTCCTTCTTACATACTTCTTTCTTTCTTTCTCATCTATTTTTCTTTTATTAATTCACCTTTCACTGTTATATGACATCAAGGAAAGGCATTCACATTGGAGGTTTTTGGGAATTTGGTTAAAAAGGTAGGGAGTTTGACATGGTGAATATGTAGACCGAAGATGTGTGTGTGGCAGGTGTTTCTTCTTCTGCTGGTGAACTTGGCTCCTGAGCTTTTGTATATATCAGAAATATAAACTTGGATCTGACTTGGCAAAGAGCCCCTAGCTCTTGAGCAGCTGACTTAAAACCTCAGGACAGAAATCTTCCTGGTTTCCTATCAGCTACAGCTTTGAAATGTAAATTAGTTTGTATTGATTTTGTGTATTTGTGTGAATGTGTTCATACCTACATTATTCCTTCCACCCCCCCTCCCACCCTTGCACTCCCTCAAGTATTTTAGAATTCTCTTTTCTGTAATTTTCCCTTTCCTTTTGTTTTGTCCATGGCCTTACTGCTACTTCAATACATAAAGGATGCTGTGGAATAAAAATCTGTGTAGAGGTAACACCTTAAACTGGCAGTCAGCCCTTTGCCAGCTGTGTGGGCAGATGCATAGACCATTTGAAGGCACTCTAGTTTGAAGAGAAAGCCAGCTTCAGAAGAAAGAAAATGTTTGAGAAATAAAACTCAACTGTCAAGGACTGGGGCACAGGTTGGATGCCATTTGGATTTTTCTTCATCTTATCCTTTCTAAAATTTTCCAGTTTTAGGTCAAAACCATGCTTCTTGCAGAAATCCAGCAACTTCAAAGTCATTCTGCTAACAAAAGTTTCACAGCTTGGGCTGAAGTTACTGATATGATGGAAACTGCTGTGGGCTTTGAGACCTCATAGGGTGTTCTAGCCAAAATGCTCTTGTTCATTAAAAATGGAAGTTAAGAGCTAAAAGCAAACTGTAGGAAAGAATATGTAATGCTTTTACAAGAATACAGTTTTAAAATTAGTGTATTTTTTTCTGTTTTCTCAGTGTTAAAAAATGTCATGCAGCATTTAGAACAACCCATTCTACTATATTTGTAATTAGATTTTTTTATACTGGTGGCATCTACCTGTTCCACCATCAGTTAGTACCTTGTCTATTACAGAAGTGAACCAAGACACCATTGCGATTGAATGGGTTCACAGTCTAAATGTACAAGTATTAGCAACAGAGGAAGGAAATATTAGTAAATGGGAGGTATATGCACGGGGAAATTCAGTAATTTGGGCTTACATAATCTGCATCTGCTTAAGACCTGGATCCCTAGGAACAGAGCGCACATCTTGCAAAATCTCTGAGGATATGAATCTGTTTTGTATGACTGGGTGTGCTGTTGAACAGGCCAGAATTATTTAGGAATCACATAGAAGGTGGCTTCCTCAGTGTAGGTCTCCCCACAAAGTAATCTAACTTGGTTTTCTAAGCCCCATTTCACTGACAGAGAACTGATAGAGAAGTGAAGCAGATTTTCTACGGCATTCCCAAGCCAGATATCCCAAAGAGGGGTTATAAGGCTAATATAGGATTTCCCTTGCTTTCACAGTAGTTCACCTGCTCAACTTTCACAACAGATACGAGTATAATCACAGTCTTCATTACTAAATGCCACTGATTAGTCAAAAGGCAGGTATGTGGAAGAGTGCTACTATATGCCTATATGTGATCAAAGCAACAAAGCAACTATACAATTCCACCACTATGCTATGTTAAAAAAAAAAAAAAAGGGAAGTTGTATCTGTTAGTACTGAGTTTGTCCAGGTTCAGGCTTTAATAAATTTGAAGTTTAGGTCCTATCTAGCCTTACAGTCCTATGTAGAACTAAACTATATAATATTGTAATATGTTAAGTACAACATTATTTTACCTTGTGATTTTTTTTTTTTTGGT
>WEKY01046598.1:84721-148243 GCA_013390045.1 Picathartes gymnocephalus
AAAATCAATCCTTTTTTTACTGTGAGGTCTGTTAATTGATCTCAGAGTTTTATACAGTAGCTTCTGCTTCCTAATATTTCACTGGCTTGGTTTTGAGACAAATTAAATTTACCTTTTTGAGAGCAGTTTTCCTTTTTAGTTAATCATCTTTGACTATATAGCAGAAATTGTCTGGATGCTGCTTTTTGCACTAAATTTTTATTTCATTTAATTTCTTATTATAAAAGCATTTTCCATAACAGGATTGGCATTTATTTCAATAGTACAAAAATGTTGTGTATCATTATCAAAGTAACCACCTGGAGTGCTGTAAGTAATGCACATACATGGAAAAAACCTGTGCTTTGTTACAAATTTTCAAACGCAAAGTAGCTGCATGTCAATTTAAACTAACTTTCAACTTCAGTAGAGTTTCTCAAGATTTATACATGTGTAATTGAGAACAAAATGCAGCTTCATGTATACATCTAATAATGCAGCAGTATTCCAGGAGGGGTAAATCTAAACTTTATTGCTGTCTAATAAATTATCTGGTAAGCACTATAATTAAACTACAAACCAGTTCATTAGTTGCAGGCGGCATCAATAAATTGGGTCTAATAGAAGCTATGTAGTTGCAGAATGTGAGTGTCTGATTGTGAATATTATTGCTATGACAGCAACAGTTAATTCAAATAATGATAGAACTTTAATGAATGAGGCTGTGGGACAGAATTAGCAAGGGCAGATTTGCTGAATAATTGGTTCTTTCTTGGTACAGTAAGTCATTGATTTCTATTCCTTTTCCTCCTTCCTCTTCCAGTTGTTGTCACCAATCTGGTCATATGTACACGATGTCCTGAGACCTCAGCTACAGCTGCAGCAACAGTCTGGTGCCTATCAGACCAGAGCAGGTCTGGCAGAAGAAATGCCAGACCAAATCCAGCACCAAACCCGCAGGCATGTGGTCCCACGGGGGCAGGTTCTGAAAGAAAGGGAGGGAAAGCTTTCAGTGTGAGGAACAACTCCCCTGCTCTTCTGCAGCCAGAGCTGGGACAACAGTCGGGGTTCTGCTGCAAAGCTCTTCCACCTGCTCCTCATTGTTTTAAGACATGAAGTTGCAGCCTAATGTAGTGCTTTCCAAGTGTAAAGTGATGGGTCACACTGCAGATCTGTTGTATTTGTTTTCTTCGTACACTTTTCCTTGATTTGATCTGTTGCTATTTTGCTCACAGATCAAACACATTGTCCTTTCTCTTACAGTGTGAATACTCATCCATTTATATGTACATGAGCCATGGCAGAGTGTGTGCTTGCACAGGAGCTCAGGAATGTGTACATCTATACATAGCACATGCTAGAGTGTTTGCAAAGCTATAATGTCACAGTTTCCCAGCAAATGCTTTCTGGGTGTGTAGCATCATCTAGTACATAATCCTGTTTAATGCATTTTTTAAATAGCACCAGACTATGGCTTGTACTGCCAGATTTAAATTGAAAGTAGTTACTGTAATAGCCATATTAAGGAGAAATGAAAAATATGAACTAAACTACTGGAGACAGTTGGTTAAGATGTGGCTTGATAGGCAGGTGTCCAAAGATCAGATGTAACTCTAGACTCTGTGTTAGAATAAGGCAATTTTCTTCTGCATTTCATTTTTTCTTAACATTTCTCAGAAAGTTTGGGTTTGGAGCTATATTTAGTCCCTCAAGGGCCCTGCTTTGATTTTGTTTTCGCATGCTGAAAGCTTTGATTGGTCCTGCATGTTAACTTGCCATCACTTCAAGGAAGTGTTACACAGACTCATCAGTACTCATTTTCCCGTGCCCTGACTCCCTGACGTGTTCTGCAGCAGGCGGGTGGAATGACAGTTCCCTGCTGCTGATGCCACTGCAGCCTGTGCACTCCTCACACACAGATTCTGGTTTTTAATGCCATATAACTGCATTTAAGTGTTCAGAAATTTGGGACATCTACTTTGCAAACTCTGACAGTGCCGAAACAAGGCTCCTGAATAATTTGTATAAATAAAATTTTTCATAGGTCTCCACATACTGGAGTGACAGGTACAGGCTGTGCAGGCTCAAAGAAAGCTGTTCCTTTTCTATTTGCTCTGTGTCACGTCCTCACCAATATTATATGTTCTGGAATCACAGATGATTCCACATGGATTCTAGAATTCCTCTAAGTTTTGGCTAACCTTTGGGGTTCTGATTTCATAGAATAATGAAATATTGACCCAAACAAGGGACGTAATTGTTCCTAGAGCTGAAGAAGAGATAGATATGATTTAGATAATATACACATTTTGGTTCCTCTTCTACTAACACGCAAAATGTTTATTGGATTCTGGAGATTGAGAAAGGCTTTTTAATTTGCAGTCTGTAGGATTCTTGCAGATGCTTTGCAAATACTTTTGTACTCCAGGAACTCTGGATTGATCTTCTGCCAAAATCCAGGAGGTGTTCTCCTGCTTTTTCTGATAAAGCAGGCAATCTTTGCTTGGTATCCTGTCAGCTGGGATCTAGAGCAGCATAATGAAATATGTGCTGCTCTATTATAATCTTTACTGATTAGATAACATTTAAAATAATTTCCAAATGGTAAACTCAGTTGCAGTTCACCATTATGGCCCCTAAAGAGACAGGATTAGATACAACAGATTAAAAGCTCAAAACCTTGTTTAAACATTGTACAATCTGAAGACTTTTTAAATCTGTAACTTTATGGCTTGGTTCTGAAAATAATTGGGCATATATTATTTATATTGTGTGCAGACCTATGCCGTTCTTCCTTTCCACTTGAGTAAGGTTTTTAAATGACAATGATTTTTGTTTTGTAATAATTTGTAACATACCAAAGACGATCTGACATTTACCCTTTGACAGATTAGAGAGCTGCAGCTTTGACTGGCCATTTGTGTTGATAAAGCATCACTTGCTGTTTAAACAGGTGCTCAATAGAAAACAGTTTTCATCTACTTCCTTATAGACCTTTTCTTGCCAGTGCTCACTGCAGCTTCCTGCTGAGGAATGCTGCCAGGAACCACTGACACTTTATTTTGATTGTTTATGTACAAGCATTAGACAGTTCTTCATATCAAATTCTCTTAATGTTTCTAGTTCTGCAGCTAATAAAAGAAATGAGCAGATGTTCCCATTTCTTTTGAAGGTCATGGATTTGCCTACATTTTCTCTAAGTTTAGTCTTTTCCTTCTGGAACAATAATAGATGTAAATTCACTAACAAGAAGATACATGAAGGAGGTTGTGGTCAGGTGGGGATTGATCCCTTCTCCCAGGTAACAAATGAGAAGATGAGAGGAAATGGCCTCAAATTGCACAAGGAAGGTTTAGGTTAGATACTAAGAAAAGCTTCTTTAGGAAAGGGTTGTCATGTACTAGGACAGGGAGTCCAAAGAAGTGGTGAAATCCCTGGAGGGATTTAAAAAACGTGCACAATTGGTGCTTTGGGACATAGTTTAGTGCTGTTTTGGCACCTGGATTAATTGTCGGACTTGATAATATTAAAGGTCTTTTCCAACGTAAGTGATTCTGTGATTCTATGAAATCACGGAATGGGATGTTATAAACAAACTCTACAGCAATTCACTAATAGGCAGTTCCTGAAGAATATTTAAATTTAATTCAACATTTCCTTGCTAGATTAGCTTTCATCTCCTGTATCAGTATAATGAAGGTTTACCTCAAAAGTTGTGTAAAAAATAATATCATATAAAGAATAATGTGTATAGTTGCTGATTCAGTCTTTCATAATTGTTATCATTGGTAATCCTTAAAGATCCAAAAAGCTATGCCAAACAGGTATTTTAGAGCTCTACTATCCAACATATTCTAAATATAGTCTAAAATTTACTTTAAGAATGAATACAAAGACACAGATGTGTTTAAATGGATTCATATTCTTCCATGCACAACTGTATATTTATTAAAAACCAGTTAAATCAGTTTAATTTGCATTTGAATGTTTACTTATGGAAATTAAACCTATCTGAATCAGATATATTTTTTAATGGCAACTGCATGGTGTTCAATGATGCAGTTTGAAATTACACTGTGTATGGTACAGACACAACTGAGTGTAGAATGACTAATTGGAAGTTAAATTGATTTAAACCACCTCTAGGGATGCTTCATATAATTATCCACACAGAATGGTTGGTAAATGGTAACTTCTTAAGTGATTGTAACTCCATGACTCTCAGTAAGTGCTGCTATCTTCAGGAGAAACTTAGGGCTCAGGCTTGTAATCAGTTTATTAAAGCTTAATAAATGACCTTTCATCAGCTGAGGTACAACAGTGAAAGCCCAGCAACATAATCTACCTTAAATCTCAGTGTAAGAGGTTTGAGTTCCATGGGATTACCTGGCTGTGGGCTGAGAGTGTGCATAAGGATATCAGAGTTGTGGTAACCTGAATTTGGTAATGGTAATGAAGTGTGTTGGGATAAGTGTTTGTGTTTTTCCTGGTGCATTAAAAATCCTCAGTGGATTACAGCCACCAGTATGTAAATGAAGCATTTGTAGTAAGATTTTTCCAGTGGTACTGCCCAAGGCCTGTAAATTAATTATATAGGTATTTATTAGAATTTTCTTAGCAAATTTCATTAGGTTTTGTTTAGATGTTTAAATTATATAACTTACTGTTTTTCAAAAATCTTGAACTTTGAAATCAGCGCAAGTTGCTAAAGGTTCAGCACTTTTAAAAAAACAAGTCATGTGTTTAGGCTCTTAATAAAATAGGTGAGCCTGGTTTGAGCACCCTCAGGATATGATTCATAGTCTATTGCATTGATAAGAAGCCTTCAGTTTATCTTAAAGATATTAACTCAATCTGTAATCCATTCTGAGTTATTACTGCATATTTAAAAATAACTTATTTTAAATACTATCTCATTCTGCAATGGATGGACTTGTGGAGAAGTATTCACATACAGTGATCACATCTGTGTAGCTGCACAAAACAAACCAGTGACTCAGCTTAGACAGAATTGTTCAGGGACTGAAGTCTGTACAATAAAGGTCAGCAGGTGAAAATGCAGACTCTGTGTCATTGGTAGTGGTTTTATTACTCACAGGTGTAATGTTTCCTCTGAATTGTTCTGAAAGATAAAAGATGTTGAAAATCAGTATTTTGACTTGGGTTCCTCTCTGCGAGGTGAAACAATGCTTCAAGCTCACCTGCTTCCCAGCAGTGTCAAAAAGGAGTCTAAAGTATGTTCCTTCACTAGCGCTTGATTTAAAGAAGGAAAAGAAATCAGGATGTCAGGACGGTGGGCATTGTCCCATTGACTTGAATCCAGTCATTTCAGTAAATACAACCCCAGCTGCTTTAGTGTACTGGTATTTTCCCCTTTGGATGGGTGGTAGGAAGTAGGCATTAAGACCTGAGTATAATTCTTCTTGCACAAGCATTTATTTTGCCTTACAAAGATGTGGCAATGATGCTGCACCAGCTGCAGGAGCCAAACCCAACTCTCCTCTGTTGAACACCCTTCAGGTGAGTTCACAAGGTTGTGGTTGGGCATGCTTTTTTGGCAGCCCAAGGACGGCAGGCTGTCACTCTGTCATCTCTGTCCATCGGGATCTCTAGTGTCCTGACTGTCTGATTGGGGCAGCAAGTTAGTAGAAACTGAAAGCACTCTTTTGAGGCTTCAGTAATTTAGGGCAACACTCAGGTTTTCTGTTTCTTTGATTAAACTTCTTTCCAAGTTTAAGTACTATGTGTTTTTAAAATTAAGATATATAAAATCAAGATGAAGTAGTAACCTGGAATGTTATTTTTTAGAAAATTAACCAAATTAGAATCTTACTGTCAGCTAGTACAATATTTTTCATTAGTGCATTTAAATTGTCAAACTTGGATATGATCAATTAATGAGATTGCATTTGATGCAAATTTCAATTCATTGTTACTGTCATCACGTTCATGTACGTTGTAATAACATCTGTGTACTGAGCTAGTTCAAAAGGAACTCTGCCATGGAATGCATTGATGAGCATGCACAGTTGGGAAGAGTCTTGGAATGAGTCAGAGTTGTGTATTTAATATTGAAAGATTTCTGTGGTACTGAAGTGATCTGTAAACACCGAGCTTGAAACAGTAGCTCATTAATGCAAACCATGCTGTCTTATGAACAACAGTTTAGATAACAACCCAGACTGTAAAAGGGAAAGGTTTTGATTTAATTCTTTATTTCTTTCCAGATTTCACTTTCTTCCATTAATTATTGAGCAGAAATATTAGACTGAAAAAACTTCACTGTTTTCTTCACCTTTTCCAGAGGTGAATATGATCTCAGGAAAAGAAATCCACATAAACAGTAGAACACATTTCTTATTCTGATGTTAACAAATTAGGACGAGATGACAGAATATTAAAGAACTAGTAGTTTCTTATCCCTTACTCAGTTTTTTTTCTCTTTTCCATTGTACAGATAATTTTTACCTAAGGAGCCTCCATATGTATTTCACGTGTAGCTCACATCTTCTCTGGCCTTACTTTAGAAGACAAGAATGTACTTGCATTTTCCTTTTGGTGTAACCAGTTTTTCTCCTCTTTCAAGGAATATGTTTTATATTAGCATTACAATTTGTAGGAGAAAGGGTCCAAGACACTACCTGAAAGCACAGGCTTATGAGTATGTGCTGCAAATGTCATTATGTGACTCTGTTTTTTGATAGACAGTCTCTTTGTCATCCTTCCAAAAGGCTGATGGGCTTATTTGGATATTATTTGAAGTTAAATTGAAGTAGGAGAAAAACTCATGTAAGTCTTTGTATTGAAAGTGTAAAGGAACCCTTCAGGACCCCACCTATGAATAACGGTGTCAGCAATGGAAAGAGAAATAGGACTGCTCCTGATGTGTTTCCTTTCACCATTTATTGTCCTAGATTTCAGCAGCAAACTACAGGCTGGAAGCTGTTCAGTGGCACTGTACAATGCTGTGGCTCTCCTGACGAGCCTTTCCCAATGTTATCCAGGTATGAAAAAGCCTTTGAACTCTTTCATAGATGTGGCTGAGTGTGACCTTTTCTGGTTATTCTTTTCCGTGTTTCCTTACTCAGAAAGAGGGGCAACTGCCTCTTTTCTAGAAGCCAAGATCTGAAAGTGGGTAGCTTTAGTAGCTGTCTTTCATCATTCTGCTTGGAGGAAGAGGTCAGGCCACTTCACAATGATGAAGGCTGATGTATCATGGACAGGGTCAGAAGCAGAATTTGCTTTATTCTCCTAGAATTACATTAACTCTTAAAGAGCTGGATTTTGCTCCAACTTATGTTCTGTAGGCAATATCTTCACTGATTTCTGTGGAACAGTTTACAGATAAATAATCTGCTGTCAAGCTGAACAGGTCATCTTAATCACTGCTTATATAAATCTGTTTTTTCCCACCTATCATCACAACAACTGTCGTGCATTTTCCTTCTTCAGAGCTTTAGTTTTCTTTTCAGTTTGCTTTAGTCACTGAGTTGCAAAAAATGTCCTTCTTGTAGCCAAGGTAGGAATTATCATAAAATTCCAGTGCATAAACTTTCCTCCATTGCATAATGTGTCCATTTATATTGGCAAATTCATTTGTGTGAAATACATGGCATAGGGTCTGTTCTAAATCCGGCATTGATGGGAGGTTTGTCAACAGGCCCTTCTTGAATCCTTAGTAGAGAGAAGTTGGCAAGGTCAGGATCACAAAGTGACCATGGTCGACCAAATGCTTGGCTGAACCTGGATTTTGCTAGGAATTGTCAAGGTTTCAGAAGATTACTGCCAAATGATAACTAAGCAGTGACCTATCTCACTGCTTAGTTTTTGCCTGCCAAGTCCCTTTGAAGCCAGTGCCTGGAAGAGATGTGTTGTGTAATGCTCATATGCAAGATCAAGTTGAAACATACTGCTGCTCTAAATACAGAAAGGCTGATACTGCTACAGCTTTCTCTACCAGTGCCATGGCTGTTGAGACATTGTTGTCTTTAATGGTGTTAATGTGTCATGTTTAATAAAAGTAACTACTTCTGCTCTGATTTAATATCTTGACCCAGATATGACAATCTCAGAATCATCTATCACACAGGAGTTTCCTTGTTCCTCCTCTTGACAGGTTATGCACTTTTGTTTCAGACAAGAGTTGATCTCTCCTCTGATGCAAATGTACAGCCACTTTCCAGACAGTTTCTCTATCTTCTGAAGAAGACTTATTAATTCCAAAAGTCCCTTTCCTCAGTGAGTTTCTTAACCAATTTGTACTAGCACCATCTTTCTTATCCATTTGCTTCTGGAAAGGTTTATAAACTAACAGTGTAGTTAACAGTGAATTGACAATGAGTGTATATTAAGGTGAGTCCATGCAGGTCCAGAAGGTCCTGATAGTGGCACAGTGTTTATGTTGCAAAGATTTTGTTGTTGTTGAAATCCAGTAAATTAAACTGGAGCTTTCAAACGGAATGTGGCTCTTACTTAGGACAGTTTCATTCCTTGTTCCCTCTAGTAGGATAACGAAACGGTATTGAAAGCTTGCTTGTCATGATCATACCTGGTTCATAATGAACCACAGTGCAGCAAATTTTGGGGGTCCATCTGAGGTGGTAATTTTCATGACTTCTGAGCGTGTTTTTATTGGAGATTCTCTCCCAGGCATTCAGAAATTGTTCTTAATCCCTATATATGTAGGATTAAATTTTCAAAACTATCTAATACAGTCTGCTCCCAGTGGTTGCAGTCAAAGGCAGTTTTACTTCTATTCAGTGATAGAATTATGTGTCTACTCTACATGCTTTTAACAGTCAAGTTCCTAGTTGTTTTATATTTGGATGTACTTATCCCTGACAATTGTACTTCGCTTAATAAAATTCCTTCTGGACTTGGTTCTTGACCATACCCCATGACCAGTATAATGTTGCTAATAAGGAATTATAAACTTGTGGTTTCATCTGACCTAACTTTCCATGGCTGTTCTTTTATACTCTTGCTTTTACTATTTGATAACCACTTTGTCTTCCTTGAGCAAAGTCTCTTTGAAACATTTCAAGTCTTATAGGAAATTCAGTGTCAAGGGATTTGAAAAGGGTTTCTTCTTGAATATCACATTATCCAAAGAATACATGAAGGGAATAGTTATGCTACCATGCGGCTTCATATAAAAGTAATTGATTGGAAGGTAGTATTTTAATGTTGAGATTAGTGCTCTATAAGAGACTTAACTGAGAATCGCCTTGCATTGAATACACCAGTAGGTGAGATTGTTGTTTAGGTGGTCACAGAAATGACTGGGAATATCTGTCTGTTTCCTTGTTATTCTCTCCTTCATTCTCTGCCATTCTTTCCCTCTAGGTCTTCCCATTCAAGTTCACCATGCAGAACAGCTGCTTTGGGCCAGCTCCTGCTGAGACAGGCTGATGGGGGAGCACAGATTTTTGTTGCTTTTCTGTGCTAAGTTGGGGCTGGGTGTTGCACATTATGAACTCAGACAAAAGGGGGGAAAAAAAAAAAAGAAAAAAAAAAGTACTAAAACCAAAACAGAGCCTGAGCACTTTTGGGGAGGGTGGGATGGTGTTCTGGGAAAATGCAGTTGCTGTGTATTCCATCTGTGCCGGCATCTGAGAGGAACAGTTATTAGAGCAGGACCTAGAGCATCACACCTGCAGTCCAGTCTCTGTGGATCAGTAATTACATGTTAATTAAGAAGTCTGGAATGAGTGAGAGTTTGCATGTCAGCAGATAATCTGTATAGTGACTAATAAACTGCAGAATGTTTTCAATTAGCAGGCTTGAAAAGGAAATCCCAGTGAGTGTTTTGCTTGGTTGGGAAAGGACAGAGTGAATGCACTCTGTTGTTAGTTACCCTCCAAATAGGAAAGTGGCAGATTTAAAAACTACATCGTAAAGATTAAGATCTGAGAACAAATATGCTTAAGTTACTTGCTACTGCTGTGCATTGATGAAATCATACAGAGTAAACTTTGGTGAAATGAAATTTTTCACTTGATTAAATAAGAGCAAACATGGAAAAATCCATTCTTGCATAGATTCTTTCAAGCCTTAAGGTCTAAAATGTATTTTTATTGCAAGTTTTTTAATGGACTGAAGTAGGGATAACTCCACAACCTGTTTGCCAGGGAAACAAATGTTGCATTCTTTCTTTGGCTTTAATTCTGGGAATCATTGACTATATTCCACCTCTCTTAGGCTTTTCACTGTGATCTCCAGATGTTAGATTCCCTCCGTTATATGTTTACATAGTAATGTAAGGAAAACTTATTTCTTGGTGACCTGGCTTGTCTGTTTTAACTTGACTTTATTTCTGTTCTGTCCATGCTTGCACTCAGGGGCAGCATTTGAAAAGGTAAATTTCCAAAAGTGTTGGAGCAATTTTATAATTTTTAATTTTTTTCCCCCTCGAATGGTATTACAAGAGCAGGCAATCTGGGACTCTGCTTTCTAATTAGCTACAAGTAAGGAGAGGTTATACAAGGGAAGAATGATGAAAAATTTGTTTGTGATTTACAATTTATAGAGGTGAACTATAAAGCTTTTGCATTAAGAGCTTCAAGATATGTAGTGCATAATTTTGAACAACTTTCCAGCACTGCAGATGGACCAGAACCATTCAAATCAACCTGAAGGCATAGTTTTCAAGTTAATTCTTGTTCAGCAAGTTGTATTAAAAATTAAAGTGAGTCAGAAGCTGTATATTGTGATGGCCATGATGTATTTAGAATTACTGTTATGGAGATACACTCAAAATATGGATGATTTTCAGCCTTGTGAATATCCAGAACTACCTGGCTCTGAGGCTTTATGTTGTGCAGCTGCTTTTAATGTTTTGTGCCAGAGAGGATGCTTTAAGGAAAGGAAAACTGATACTGCTTTGTACACTCTCCATCTGCAAGGCTCACCTTCAGCTCCTCCCAAGCAGGATTGGAACTGTGTGGAGCCCTGGCTGGACTGACTTACAGAAGCAGGATTATAAACTCCACTCCTGTGCTATTGCCACATCATATATCTCTGATAATGAACATTTTGCACAAGACATTTTCTTTTTTCTTGGAACAAGTACAGCTTGGATATGAATAATGTCAACAGTTGTAGCTTTTCTTCTTAATAATCATCAGTCTTCAGGTTGGCAGTGCACTGTTGGCCTGTCTGAAGTACAGAACATAGAATCCCCCTTTACATCCTGGGTGGTACATCTTACCCCATTTAACCACTGAAGTAGTTGTGTTCAAGGCATGAGCTGCCCTTTTTGGACCTTCTGTCAACATCAATTTTCCTCCTTCATCCCCACCCTCAGATTGTTGCTGCCACTTGTAGGGAAGCAAGGCAAAGGCACACGGAAAGGTGCTAGATCATTTCCGCATGGTGAGATGTAGCAGAGTTGGGCCAGTCACTTGGAAGGTCCGGATGCTGTGAGTTTTCCCCAACTTCTCTTCTGTGTTTTCCTGTGGGTCCCTTCCTGGCTGCTACACTGAACTGATATTGGCTACAAGAGATCTTGATACAATTGAAGGCATCATTTCCTTCATGGAGCTAAAAATTTTATTACCTTGTAATCCATTTGTATGGTTCTCTGTAGCACCTGTTAGGAAATCAAACTGGATTTGGCCAAGCCCCTTCCAGGGCAGGCAGGCAGGTTTTCTGCCATTTCAGATAAACTATGATCCCTGACTTCAAGACTTTTCAGTTCTTACAGGGGCTTATCAGTGCTCACCTCCATCAAGTGCATGATGGTAGGTTATCCTTAATTAAATTAATCTAGTTCAAGATCTTCCCCTTCTCCCTTCCTTTTCCCCTTCCTTCCTCTCCTATATTTCTGAAGGACACCTGACCTTGTATCTCACTCACATCAGCTTGCAGATTTTTTTAGTTTTCTCTTGTCATGTTAAATGCAGGATTGGTTGGTGCCCAAGAAATGGGTTATGTTTTTCACTCTGAAGGCAGTGTGCACCTAGGATTATGTCCTCACAGGTAATTGAAGTTGCAGCTGTTTTACCAGCCACCTCTTTTCACCCTGTCAGGGAAAAGAGGCACTGTGGAAGATCACTAGCACTTCACATCAGCAGTTGGTGTTTCTAACACATGCAGACGTTCACATACATTAATGTGACAATTTGTATTTACAAACATTGAGGTTGATATTAGAGGTTTCTTTGGATAAAAAATGTTATTGTGGTCATCTCGTGTTGATCCTTTGGGTTTTACACCAATCTGACAGCTGTCCATAACTTACTGCCCAGACAGTAAGGGACAGCAAGTTCTATTTTTCCTCCCTTACATGACTTGTTCCAGATTGAATTGATCTAATTTAATTATTTTTAAAGTAATTTCTCTCCTAATTTTGGGTACATGTAGAAATGATCTAATTACTTGTGACTCCTCTTAGAAATTTGCGCTTTGACAGGTTATGCTATACAAAATGTTAAAATAAAACAATAACAGCAGGACAGGACTTTTCAACTGATATGAAATGAAACCACATGGAAGTGGAGTGTAAAGGACTTGACTTAGGTTTTTAGATGTTCAGCCAACCTCATGGAATTCATTTAACCCTCTGTACCTGTCTGTCTCTTGTTTGCCATCACCCATGTGATTTACAGTTTCTAGAAATTCCTCTCACAAGTCTCTAAAATGCTCTGAGACACCTGGATGCCAAAGAACTATAAATATTAGCAAATAGTCTTCTGTTCGTAGTGCTGTCTGAACTGGGGTCACCACCATAGCTTTGAAAACAGGCTTTCAAACCATGCAGTCTCAAATTAGAAGTAGTTTTAAAAAGCTGACGCCTTTCCCAAGGTCTATAAAATCATCTAATCCCAAAGAAAAGCTGATGTTCTTAATCTTGCTTTAATTTCTGCAATGTTAATGCTTCTTGTCCAGGCTGTCAGCGTGACTCCATGGTGAATCCCTCTGTATCCTGTTTGCAGGGGCTGCTTGGAATGCTGTGGGATTCCTGAGCTGAGGTGCCTGGCCAAAATCCCATCTTGCTGTCTGCTGTGTGAGAGTGTCTTACCCCACCAGGCAGGGGGCCATGCTGACCCTGCTGGGTTTTTAACTAGGCATCATGAGTCAGACACTTTTCTGTGAAAAGTGCAGGGTTTGGGCTATTTAATTATTTGTTAGCTGTAAGAATCTGAGGACTCACGAACCGTCTCTTTTGAGGAATGCAGTGATTTCATCAGATAAATGTTTAAAGCAGAGCTAAGATAGCAGCCAACCACAGCAGAAAAATATTTTTTCCTTTGAGATAACCTCTTAAATATATACATATTTAAAACCATTTTATCTTTTCTGTCTGATTCTAAGCACCCCTTCTGTCAGCAGCAAACAGAATTAAAAAGAGAAAACCCTCAGTGGATGCCTTTCTTTTTTTTTTTGTGAAATGTGTCAGATGATAAGCAAAATGTAACTGGGTATTTATTCTACTTTTCACATGCCCTGCAAACTGTGGAAGGCAGCAAGAGCTAGATAGAGCAGCAACAGCCTGATAAACCTGGCTTTTTCCCTTTTTGCTGGCTTTCTGTTTACTTTACTTCCTTTGAGGGAGCACTGGGCTAGAGACCAAATGTCTTTACTCATCTGGGAGATTTTAGAGCTGCTGGGAATAGACTGGTGTGAAAAGCAACTCCTTGATTACAAGATTTGTAGGTAAATGTTGCCCTTGCAGTACTCACCATTTCCCCTCCATCTCCTCCACAGCACATTCTGTTCTAGCAGTCCTTAACAAACAATAATTGCAAAAATAAGCCTCTTTTTTTTTTTTTTTTTTTACACCAGTTATTTTCTCTCTCCTTACTGAAAAGGACACATAATGGAATGAATCTGGCTTCCCATCTGTTGCTAGGTGCAATTCAAAGTGGCAGTTTTGACCTATAAAGATTTGGCTGTTTTGCGTCATGCTTACCCTAGAGACAGCCTCTCCCCTTTAATTTGTGTGTCTCCATTTTCCATCTGTGAAAAATCAGAATAACACTACTTTTCTACTTCACAGGGATTTTACAAGGACACATTTATTAACAGGCACAAAGCATAGGCTCTGTATTAGACATCACAAAAATATCTATGTCTAAAAACTTGTTGCCACTCTCAGTCCCACAGAACCTGAGTTAATTGACCTTCATTATGTGACAGAAGGTGATTTGTTGTCCTAGGCTGCATTATGGATGTCCATGTCTGAATCTTGCCATTTTTAAACACATTCATAATACGATACTTGCAGGTCATCCAGTTGAATTTGGTGTTTCCCATTAAATAGTTTGGGACATCCCAGGGGTAGGAAATTAACCTATCATTAACCTATCATTAAGTGTGTTTATATGCTGCACTTGTGGGTCCCAAATAAAGTAAGGACCAGTGAGAACCACAGACTATTGGACTGGAGGAGGTATGTGTGAGATACTTACCTATTTGGGAATGGTTTCCTCAGAGCATGTATCTCCACAGCTGTGATTGCCTGTTGTATTAGAAGGGAAGTAGTTCTTCAGTTAGCTTCATAAATCAGTATTTCTGAGATGCATTTTTGCAGTCACGTGCAGGTCAGGTTTAAGCAGTTCAACATTCCTGTTTGAGAGAAGACATTTCCAGGGCATGTTGGTTGATCAAAGTGATATTTTAGACTTGTACTAAATTATTGACTTAGTCCTGCAAGAGTTCAGGGGATGGGTTCAGGGGTGTTTTGAGGAGCTATGGCTTTATAGCAGCAATCCTTCAGTGCAAACTCAGGGTATTTCATACCTCTCCTATTTCTGATGAGATTGTTGGAATGACAAAATTCAAGCTCAGCAGTGATAGTAGTTCTGTGACTGAACAGCAGACAGGGCAGCAGCATTCCTTGTGGATGATTACAAGACATGGTCCATCAGCTAGATGGATTGACTTGCTCATTGATGTGGGCTCTGTGCCTACCAGCTCTTAGTAAAATCTTTGGAGTCTTATTTCCAGGCTGTGCTAAGCATGGCTGGCAGATATGATGTTAGACCCCAGTGGGGATATTGGTAGCTATTCCCAGTCTCACAGCGACAGAAAAGATGCAGGCTGTGCCAAAGTAGCACATGGGAAACTCTTATAGGGTCTATTAAAGATCATTGCAGTGTTTTAAGTTTTTCACCATATTACATCCAAATATTCTATTTTTTCATAATATTATCTTTGTAACAGTAATGAAAATTGACCTTGTTTAATAAGAAACTGTTCTATTAAAACTCCATTGCGTTATGTGTGTATGCATACACAGGCTTTGCAGAAGATGCAAAGTCTTCTGCAGAGAGCTCTACCAGCTTAAAAACAAGAAAATTGGAGCTGCCACTTTACCTCTCTAACTTCCCTTAATTCTATTCTTTGTGGTTTTAATAAATGTAGGATTTTATCCTTTTTAGGTTTGTCTACCTTTTAAGAATCTGGTGGAGACAATTTAAAATAAATAGATAAAAAGAAGCTGCAGCAGAGCTTTCTTCAACCTGTGTTTAGGAGCATGTTACCGTACCTGCAAATAAGTGGTTAATTAAACTTTAGCTTAAAATGTATACACTGGAGGTAACTAAACAAAATAGAAACCCCTTCATTTGAACATCACTGATGTGGAAGCCGCAGTTTTGAGGTTTGGCAGTGACACGGCTTTTGAGAACTGGAAAAGCATATCAGGGAAAGATAGAGACAGGGCTTCATCCTGCAAGGCTTTACTGATTTGATAGCTCTTCTTGTTTCCTTAGGGCATGTATGCCTGTAGCACTGCATTCCAGTGGAAGGGCTCTTAATTTTGCTCAAAGGATGGGGTCAGGGGGAGGTGACATCTCCCTGCGTGTGAGGGAGCGGGCAGGTCGAGCCGCGCTGAGCGTCCTCCCGCTCCTCCTGCTGAAGCGAGGAGCAGCGCCTGGGCAGGACCATGTGAGCTATCTCACAGCACCTCGTTAGCATGGGATGATGGCTTTATTGGAGCAGCGAGTCATCGAAAAGCTTCCTTTGGTTAAAAATGAGCAGTTTTATTTTAGTGTGATGACAGTCTCATACTGAGGATTGAATTTTTGTGTTGCAGCTAGTTTTGTGTGTAGCAGGCAAGGGAAGGGAGCTGTGGGCATACACAGCTAGAAAGCAGCTGCTGCAGGGGGTGAAATCCAAATAAGGGAAACCTATGGTGATTTTTTTTATTTTTATTTTTTAAACTTCTCAAGTTTTCATGGTCCTGTCAGCTAAATGAATGTCTCTTTGAGTAGCAAGCTGCTTATGTGGAAGTCCTGGTTCTGAATCTCACTTAAAAGTGATCATTTGCAACTATGGGTGAGCTAACTACCAAGGATGAAGGTTTCAGATGTATTTTTTTTTACTGCTAGTTGTAAAGCAAACATTTAATTAAGGTGTTGCACAGTCCTGTATCTTGTCATCATGGAAACATAGTCTACAGAAAGATTCAGTGTCACTTGTTCCAGGGAAAAAAGCAACTATAGGCAAATGTGTCAAAAAACCTCCCACATAGTATAATACCAGCGTTTAAAAATACACGCTCACCTTTCATGTGAACATCCCCAAGTGCTTTTCAAATGGAGAAACTGGAACCCAAATTAATGATGCAGTAGTTCTTGCATTCTGTTACAATATATTTATTTCATCCTTCTTTTGTATGTTGTTACCTAGGAAGGCCAAGCCTGGTTTTTAAGTGCCCCTACCCTGCCCTGCTTTGGAGGTCTCCAGGTGCTAGTGCAATGTAAATAATGCATGTCAGGGGCACAACCCAGGCTCCAGGGCAAGTTTATCTGGACACTAGATGAGATTGCCTCCCTAGTGTTGGTTTGCATCGCTGATATTCTACTGAAGTCCAAGGATAATGCCACAGACAAGGAGCTGAGCATTTGCTGAAAAGAGCGTCAGCACTATTGTTAAATTTAGGACAGTACATGCATAGCTCACCCCAAAATACACGTGAATATCTGCTGTCTGTCACAAGCTAATATGACTGTCACTGGATAACCTCAGACATGCACCATGAAGATTACCGAAATTCTTCAATACGAAGAGGACAGGCCTCTCCACCTGCCAGGGCGGCGCGGACGGACGGAGCTGGGAAGGGACCTGACCCAGCCTCCGAGCTCGTTGTTTGCGTGCTGGCCGCCAGCAGAGGGCGCCGGCAGACGCCAGTCGGGGTCGGCGCTTTCCCGGAGCCCAAAGGAACCCGCGCCGATCCCAAAGAAACGCGCCCTGATCCCAAAGGAACCCGCGCCGATCTTGGAACTCGACGCCAACAATGTGCTTTTGCTGCGACGGTGCTTCACCCACCAAGCGCTTAGGGCTGCTTGAGCTACCTGCCAGCGGGCAGGTTTAGTTCTTTAGCACGTACTGCAGACCTCGTGCTTCAGGTCAGGAGTCTTCATCTCACTCCACTGGCAAGCAGAGCGACAGTGCTTGTGATAAAGGATTTTCTGCTGAAATAGCAAATAATATATGCAGATAATGAGTTGGGATATGCATGCGTCTGTAATTCGGGTATCCATATGTAATATCCATTTTTAGGGTGTAGGTGGTGAAGGGGAGAAAGTGTTACAGATCTTGTATAGTTCAACCACCTTGATTGGAGATGAACCTAACTGGAAATACTCTATTTCTGTCCTCATTGATTAAGGTTTTAGGTGCAGCTGTTCTTGGTGACATCCCTACTTGCCTCGATGGTGCAATGTACGACGAACATACAGATATATTACCTGCAAGGGAGGAACTAATTTAAAAAGGAACTAATTTAGAAAAGAACTGATTTAAGAGGTGATTAGTGTTGTGGGCAGATCAGTAAATAAATTGATCAACTCTATGGACTCAAACTGTCATGTGAGATGCTGTGACCCTGGGTCTCTGGTCCATTCTCCATATCTACCTATATATTTAATATATTTTTCATGTAATGGTTCCATTTACCTCCCATTCTTTGTAAAATAACTAAAACAGTAGTGCCCAGGTTATTATCATGTCATCATACCCAGAGGCCCTGGGTATTATCATGTCATGAACAACAGTAATGTCATTTCCACCTTTAAAGCCTGTCCTGACCTCATTATGTTCTTTTATAAATATCGATCTTTTAAATGGTGTTCATTGTTACTCTTCATAAAATCTGAAAGAAGACCATCAGCTTGCCACAGAGAATATTGAATCCTAGAGCAAACAGATCAGTTATGACCATTCTGGGGTGTTTTGATGCCTTTGTATTCTTCAGGTTAAAGTGCTATTTATTCTTAGTGCTGTTGACCCGATTTCAGTCCTAATGTCTTGCAGTCATTGAATGGAATACATTGAGTAGAATAATAAATTCAGTCTTACAGAATGATGCTATAAGAGCAGTTTAAAAAAGGTCAAAGATGGAATTTATTTTCTCTGTGTTGTTGGAACTCCTGTGTTTGAGTGTTTAGAAACTTGATATGCCTTTCTAGCAAGTGAATAAATCAGAGAGAAGCTAGAGCCTTATATTGGCAGTTCCTGAGTAGCTTCTCCTTGGAAGTAAATCAGTGAGAGGTAAAAGGTGTTGAATGTCTTCAGCTGTTTGTATATATAGAACAGATCAGAGCACGATAGAATAGAACCCATCCATGAATTAGGCCACCACAAATGATTTTCAGTCAACACACAGTTTCTGCAGATACTATAATAATAAAGAACAGGGGTGGCCATATCAGAGGTCATAAGGAAAAGCTGAAGTGTGTTAAATGTTCACATCTGTCAATCCTGGTTTTTTTAGGAGGGATGGAAAATAGCTGAAGAAATCATGATGCCTGTCCCAAATTACTCTATACATGCTATGTGAAGTCTCTTGGGATGGTATTTGATTCTGAACACACCATCTTTTCTCATCAGTCATCAAATTGGCATTGCACACTGTTATCAACCAATTACCAAGTTTTTTGTGAAATACACAGAATCTTCTCAACAAGATAAAGCTCTGGGTGCAAATCTCTGGCTCACAACAAACACTTCTTGAACAAAGCAAAATTCATACTCTGTTTTTCTTCTGATAATGCTCTGAGCCGTGTACATTTAATACACAAACATATCAGCAGGTGTAGTCAAAATGAGAGTAATAGAGAGCCTAAAGACATGAAAATATTTCATGAAACCTACTGATGAAAGTGAAGATTATGTAGAATGCCTCCTGGAACAGTAAGATCCACTTACATGTGAGCACTTACATGTGATTCCTGTAACCTGACAGAGCACGTGAAGCTGCTTTTACAGGAGAAGGGAAAAGGCTTCCTAGCTGATACAGTGCAGTTTCTTAAAAGGATAATTGGTGATTATAATAATTTTTTGACAAATGCTTTCGACTGTACAAAAGTATGTAATCATTTGTGGTTTAAACAAAATGCTCATGACTGAAGATAGGTATTTTTATTATCTTGGAGACTGTAAAGACTACAGACTTAATACTGTCTGTCAGATTTCCATTGACTATGGTGATACAGGATGCCAGTGTTCCTCCCTGAAAATGTTCCTCTGTTTAAGGGGGAAACCACTTTGGCTTTTTCTCTAGTGCTTATGATGTTTAACTTACTAGACATACATTTGCTTTTTGGTTTGTAGATGTATATTGTTTATCTTGTGCTGTTTTTCGATCAAACTAAGTAGACCTTTAGTTTTCTCTGCTCTTCTCTTGAAGTGAAAGAGGAAGCTTATTTTAAATACAGTATTTTTAATGGAATAGTTTAAAAAAGTATCAAAAAAGAAGTATCAGAAATACTTAACTTACACAAATTTTTAGAAAACATTTGTTCTTTATTTTGTAAATATTATGTCTGCATTTCAAAATTATGGCACTCATCAAATATAGACACAACGTAGACACAGGGAAACACAGACAAGGAAGATAGAAAAATGATTCCATGTATTCATTAAGTTTTTACACTGAAAGATATGATTCTTCTGGTGTTCAGTTTTTTACAGGTGCTTTAGAGCATATATTAATGGACGGTGGAGGCACATGTATGTAAACCTGCAACAGCAAATTCAACTTTCTTATAATCTGCATAGAGTTTTTTTAAAAGGACCAAATTCTCTTGCTTGCTGTTCAACAGAAGGGATTGTTTGCAACAGGACAACAGCATTTCTAGCAGAACTTTGCCAGATGTGTAGTGATGCCTTTGTTTCAATTTGGGAAGGCTTTAAAAATGGTTTTTCTAATTCAGGATATTTTGATATTCAGCAAATAATTTAAAATACTATGGATTAGGATAAATGCCTTTAATAAATGTATTTTAAATTAAATAGGATTAAATTTTTTTTTTTCTGCCTAGCTCCAAGCTGCCCATCATGGCATATTTTTGGTTATCTCCAGATTTTTCCCTATGTAAAGTCACAGGGGTCAGCAGAGTTAATATATGCAAATGTTTTTGCCCAATGTCATTTTTGGTAACTTAATTTATGCTTAATTGCTCCACATAATTACAAAGAGTAGTTTAGCGGTAGTTTATGAGAAATCATCTCAATGAACCATTGCTAACACCATGGCTCCAAAAATGAAACATTGCATCACAGTCTGCTAGTTCTGGAACCAATTTCTGTGTTAAATAAGTGAAAGGTGACATGAGTAGCTCAGCCTGCAAAAAAGAGTACTTTCCCCCATAGCACATGAAGATTTCTTGCTCCTTATATAATTTCCCTGCCCTGAGTGTAACGGGATTCTGTATAAGCCACCTCTACAGTCAAAGAGTACCTGGTCAATTAGGCTGCTGTATTCCTGCTTGGTACCTCTGGGCTATGGGTGAGTTCTAATAATGACACAGTGCTGGGCACTGGTGTTGTAATTGTACTGGAGAGTCTGCTGCTTACAGGTTGCATTTGTCCAGTGCCTGTGTTGCAGGGTATTGTGTGTTTTAACTGGGGAAACAGTATTACAGAAGATTAGGCTGATTTAAATTGATACTGCAACACTGAACACTAAGCAGAATGACACTACCAGAAGTTTTGGAGTAATTCATACCTCCTTTGTAGGTTATCTAGAGATACATCTGTCTATCAGTATATAAACTTGCAGTAGATTTGTATTCTCTTTTCTTCAGCTAGTCACAATCTATTCCTTTATTTCTCTGTATTGCATGAAGATTTCTGAGGCTTCTTTCAAGCTATTTCCTTAAATATTTAATTTCATTAGTGCTACGCAAATACTAGCAATCTGGGGCAAGATTCTGGTCTGCTTTCATTTGCCAAGGTGTGGAGGAACTGCTCACCTGAACTATTCTAAACTTGGGTGGCAAGGGAGGCCATGGTCTGGTCCCTACCAGAAACCGTAAATTGTAATCTCCCACTTGATTCATGTGCATTGTTCTCATTATCCTTAATGGATGTTGTGGACATATACTAGGAGAATAGGATCTATTAGGAACTGTCTAAGGAGTGAAATTAAAATGATAATCATTTTGTCTTGGATGAGGTATTGTATTTATTCTATGGGATTTTAAAAGCTATTTTAGTGTTTAAATCATCTGGTGCATTAGAAAATGGTTTAGATAGGCTTTGGTTAATTGACAGTGGTGGGTATGTTTTACAAAATTATTATACACATTGGGACTTCAATTTTGCTGTGAATTATATTATTTTTGGAGATGTAAATTGCAGTCTGTCCCAGGAGACGGAAATAATGTGCTGCTTATTTGATTTTTAGCAATAATTAAAATGATGTGTTAAATTAGGTGCAGGTATTGTCATGAAACAGGACAAACCGACTTGTGAGGGGGAGTTCAGAATCCGTGACAAAGCCGTGACTTTTTTGTAGTAAAATAAACTGTGTATCTTGTGGTTTGTATCCTAGAAATCATCCTTCTCCATGTATATTATCACATAAGAAGGCCAAGTAGTCTGGCAGAGAGACAAGGCAGCAGAGCTGTTCACTGAGATGGAAGGTGGATGCACTCCAAATCGGAATTAAACTAATTGAAGTGGACTGGAGCTATTGCCTTGCCTGACACTTAGCTGACACAGAAGACTGTAATTTTGAATGCTGTTGATCCTTTAATTTTCATCCCTTGCCATTCATATCAGATGAGGCTCTAACTGAAGCAGTAAGTACCTACGTAAGGGCTTTGGGGGAGGATTCACTGCCAGCTGCACAGTGCAGAGATCTGCAGGTTACTTCTCAGATCACCAGGCTCTGTGGTAGGGCTGTAGGCGGGAACCAGGTTAAAAGAAAAATCATTTAGTCTCCGTGTTATTTGGACTTCATGGCTTCCTATCAGCATCCCCAATTTAGTTAAGGCTGTTTTTCTCTCCCGTAGAGTAGAGAAATAAGTAACATTTGTTACAGCTGATGGGAAACAAATTGAGTGCAGTGGAGTGGGTGATCTTTATTGAGAACTAGGTGGCAATGTCACATATCACCGTGTGCAGACCCTGCAAGCATAAAGACCCTCTCTCCTTCTAACCAGAGGAGGGAGTGTCATGCTAGATGGATGAAGTGAATGCGTGAGGACTTGGTTCTTTTATGCTGTAATTGAGAAGAATCTTAGATAGACTGGTAATCTCCAAGGGACAGCTGAAAAAGTTTTATCTGCCAGTTGACAGCTTTCTTAAGAGAAAGAAAAATACTGAAGTGTGAGTACTATCAGTGCAGAGTAAGTTGTTTGTAAATAGGGCTATGTATGTCTGTGTGCACATCCTGAAATGCTCTAAGCACAAGGTGTTTGTCTGAAGCACGGTGTGGAATTTGGAGTAGCATTCACATAATTTTCTAAATTCCAGCAAAGACAAACCTACCATATCAGGGATCTATGGAATTAAGACTTAAATTAGTTTCTGTTGTACTGCATTGTCTGTGGATGCTATATTTATAGTGAAATGTTTTGCAATTTAACCATGCCACTTCTTAATGAGGTCATCCAGTGGTTTGAGACTGCTTACTATTCAGATACTGGAAAGAGCACCAAGAATGATTCTGAATTTTTTCCCATTTTTGTCCTGGGCCTTAGCACAGAAGGCTTTTATTTAACTTTAATTACAAATCATTTATGTATTCTTTAAACCTGTAAGTGACAATGTGTACTCACAACTTAGGGTGTTGAAATTCAGCTGTGCTAGGAACCTACAGTCTCTGGGGTCTCACATTATATTTCTCAGTGTTTGTCAAGTATAAGTTAGCAATGTGGTATTAAAATTCTGTGGAATTAAGGACCATCAGCTTAGGCATCTCTCTGGGCAAACTCTGAATGCAATTGTCAACCAAACATGGAGAATGCAAAACTTGCAGAGTTGCATCAAAATAATTGTGTGACTCCTGTAGTCTCTACTGCTAGGAAGTACTTGATTTTTCTGAAGACAGGGATAGAAAGTGGCCAGTAATCTATAACTGCCAAATAAGTATACATTCCAGCATCACTGAGGCTTATCATATGGAAACTGAAAAAAGTAAGTAGTATTATGTCCAAAACATTATTTATAATGTTAGTGTATTGATTGGATATTCTCTCAACCATTGTTTTTATTGACTTTATGTTCATAGCTGCTCATCATAGTACTTATTCCTTTCCTCGTTCCTTTTCTTTTTCATACTTAAAGGCAAAAGTGTCATTTCATCTCAATAACAATAGGACTTGATGATTTTCACATTCAAAAAAATAGAAAAGCTGGAGAGGTTCCCCAAATCTTCCACATTTTCAATTCATATTTTTCTTTATCACTTTTCCCAGCTTCCTGTGCTTTCATCTTGACCACTTACTTGGCGAATCAAAAAGTCCTCTTGCTGTCAGAGAAACTCCTTATTTCTTCTATCCTTTAGAACAATTTTTTTCACATCTCTCCAGCTCATCAATTCATCTTATTGACAGTCCTCTGTTCTTCACATTTTGTCTGAGAGTGTATCTTTCTCCCTTTCCTTTGTATCTTCATTTCTGTGTCATTCTGCTCTGTCTTGGTATTGCAGTCATTAATTATATATTTTCAAGGTTAAAAAAAAAAGTAAATTTTGTTTGAAAAACTCAAAGTAAGATGAAATTTTATAATATTTCCTCTGTTCTGTTAATTCCCAAGGCTGTTTTCAACCTGCAAAAATGTTCTGTAAATGTTCCCTATCAGTTCCCAGCTCTGTCATGTGAAGTTGCATCTTGACATTGGTTTATCTGTGTTGTTCATGGCTGTCTAGAAAAGGAGGGTGAGTAGCATTATTTTTCTACTCTTTCTGCTAGACCAAAAGAGAATCATTCCTTCTCAAAACCACAGCCAAACTACTCAGCCATTTGCTGTGTAGCACACGTAAGGAAAAGCCATCAAACGAAAATATCTTGAGCATGAAATATTGATACCATTTTTCTAGAGCTGAAACTGTTAGACATAATCACAGACTCATTTAGTTTGGAAAAGACCTCTGAGATCATAGAATCCAACCTTCAACTGATCACCATCTTGCCAACCAGACCATGGCACTGCGTGCCACGTCCATTTGTTTCTTGGACAGCCCCAGGGACAGTGACTCCACCACCTCCCTGGACAGTCCATTCCAATGTTTAGCAAACCTTTCCATGAAGAAATTCCTTCTGATGTCCAGTCTGAACCTTTCTGGGCACAGCTTGAGGCTATGCCCTCTTGTCCTGTCAATAGTTGCTTGGGAGAAGAGACCAATTCTCACCTAGCTACAGCCTCCTTTCAGGTAGTTGTAGAGAGCAATAACATCTCCCCTAAGCCTCTTTTTCTCCAGAATAAACACCCCCAGCTCCCTCAGCCACTCCTTGTAGGACTTGTGCCCCAGACCCTTCACCAGCTCTGCTGCCCTTCCCTGGACTTGCTCCAGCACCTCAGTGTCTTTCTTGCAGTGAGGGGTCCAGAACTGGACACAACCACTTGAGGTGTGGCCTCACCACTGCTGAGTACAAGGGTAGAATGACTTCCCTGGTCCTGCTGTTCTGGATCCAAGCCAGGAGGTCATTGGTCTTCTTGGCCACCTGGGCACACACTGGCTCATGTTCCGCCGCTGCCAAACAGAACCCCGAGGTCCTTTTCCACCAGTCTCCTTTCCAGACACTCTGCCCCAGCCTGTAGCAGAGCCTGGGTTTGGTGTGACCCAAGGGCAGGAGCTGGCACTTGGACTTGTTAAGCCTCCTGCCATTGGCTTCAGCCCATCAATTCAGGCTGTCCAGATCCCTCTGCAGAGCCTTCCTGCCCTCCAGCAGATTAATACTCCTGCCCAACTTGGTGTAGTCCACAAATTCGCTGAGGGTACACTCAATCCCATCATCCAGTTCATCAGAACAGGACTGGGCCCAACACTGATCCCTGGGAACACCACTAGTGATAGGATGCTCACTGGATGTTTTACCAAAAGAGCAAATTTGGAGCTGAAGGGACATTAGAGTGGGAATAAACCCTCTTGATGAAAACATGTTTTTACCATGGTGAGAAGTCTTTTGTACTGTATAATAGTAAATGGCCAATGTGGCCAAAGAGACCAGGGTCTGCCCCAACCACACCTGAGCTTGCTGTGTCTGTTAGCACCCTCATCTGTCCTAACTGCTTTGTAAACAAGAGCATTACTTGTCAGTCACCTCAAATGGCTTTGTGTTAAGGAGCTGTGCTGTCCTGTGGGCAGGCTGCATTTCAGACAGTCTTGGCACAGAGAAGCTAGCTGGTCTTGGGGAGTGATGTTTTCCTCTGCTTTTGAGTGTATCATATGCTTTTCACAATTGAGTTTCTCAGTCTGAATGTGATGCCATGGCACGTGGAACAATAGTGTCCCTCTGTGGCAAGGTGTACTGAATGCCAAACGTCTTTGGCAGTCTGTTATTCTAAGACAACTTAGCAGAGCCAAGAAGCCTGCACCACCACTTTCATTAGGGGTAATTATGCTTGAGCAGCTGGGATAGGAGCTGGAGCCTGAATGGTAATTAGCTGCCATTGCTAGGAGATGCATTTGCAGGTTTCTGTAGCATTTTACTCTCTGTTTAAAGAACAGACAGGGAATTGTGATAAATCTTCAGTCGTTGCTGTTGAAGAGCTGCCTGCCTACAGATCAGCTTAAATTAGGATGTTCTTTGCATGCCCATCCATGTGGTCTTGCTGCAGTGAGAAATCATCCTGCCCTTGGATGGTTTGGGTTTTTGCAGCAGCATGAACATTTCCCTATATGTTTTCTCAACAGATGTGTTTCTTTATCGTTGTTTTTTTTAATGTTGTAACAAAGTGAGAACTACTACAAAGCTGGTTTAGTTTTGTTATAGAGGCAGAGATATGTATGCATGTCACCTGTCAACAGAATCAACAGACTGGTAGACCCAAACAAACCTCAGTCCAATATAAGACTGATGTTTTTCTATCCATCAGTATTTTCAAAATGTACATTTTCAGTAGAAGTTTTGTGCTAGACTTAAATAGAAGAATAACCTTTTAAAACATTTTCTTCCCCACAACCGTATTTGGTATTGTTTTGCTATCAGTAAATGGCATTGGAAGAGCGTGACAAGTAGTATGTCCTTTCTGCAACATCTTTTCATGATATGGGAGAATTTTTAGAGAGATGGGAAAGAATTTGTAAAGCTTTTGTCATGCAGAACAAATCTGTTGATTTGATATTTGATGATCCCTAGCTTTGTTCTTAATCACCCCTATCTACTAATGTTCATCTTCAAAACTTTTTACAAGTATTAGTTAATGAATTTTTGGAGCACTATTCAACAAATAACAAGAAGTGCGTGATGGAAAACTGAAGATGTTAGGCAATACATACTTGTCCTATATTGTATTTCTGTGTAGGCAACACTTCTTGTTAGATTGGAAGGAAAGAAAGCTGTTGAAGATTGCTTCCGTGCTTTGCTAAGGACCCCTGAAGAATTGTGTCAGTGAGAACAAGGGCATTCAGCATGACACTGCTAGATGCTGGGTCTAGTAGGATTTGTCCTAAATGTACAATTGTGTTTTCTGGTTGCCAAATTAAATTTCCATGATTGGCATTTTTAGTGTACTGTGTAATTACTGATTTCTGTTCACACTGTGTATGAGAATAAACAGTAACAATCTCTATTACAGATTTGTCCATATACCCTTAGAAATACCTTTTATCCTGCAACTTCAAACATTTGCATTAAGGTTTTTCTGCTTTCTGTGGGAAATCTAAGCAAAGGTTCATTTCCTCCTGCAGTTACAGCAGAATTTCGATATACAGTATTTATGACAGTATAGAGAATCAGTAATGCATTGCATCGGTGGGAGTGGAGAGGACTTCAGCAGAACCTGAAGTGTTTGAGGGGATAGACACAGGTTTGATTTTTGCTGTATGCCTTGCAGTGTATTTTTCAACTTTCTGAAAGCCTTTGTGGAAGTCTGCTGATCTCTGGAGGGGAGGCTGTGCTTGTCTATCTGTTAATCAGTAGCAGCAGTTTTCATTGCCAGGTACATTTCTTCCCTGATATTTTTGCTCTGCAAACCACAAACTCCAGCAGTTCATGTTCTGCTGTAAATGTGCTTTGTTAGTGCTGGTATTACTTTGGCCACTGCCTTTTTGTATAGAAAAGGCAGTGGTACGAAGGCTTGGTTATAGTGATGCCTAAGAGAGAAAAGCTCAGAGGATGGAGTAGAGACGTCCTGACTTTAAAATAATGATCCATTTATGAATAACAGAATCTCTTCACATACCTTCCCTTGCAGCAAATCTTTTCCCTGCCTTCTTGCCTTTTTTTGGCTGGTCTTCGTGTCCAGCAACTTATTGCTTGTAGGTTCTGTGAAGTTACAACTGAATAATTGAAACCTCCCTCTTGTCGGCTACATGTAGGCTCCCTGGTGCCTTGTTAAGTGCTCTGTTACCAGTGAACGTTCTTAATTATGTTCGGGAATATGTTTTTCAAGTCAAAAGTCATTTACTCAAGGTTTGGGCCCAGCAGGTTAAATGAATTTTCAATTAATTTCAGTTGCTAAACAGAAACAACTTAGATCTCCTGAATGCTGATAACTTGCACTTTCTACTGAATTCTATGGGACAAGAGATTATTTTCTGTGTTTTAAAATCAGGCTAATTGCTGAGTAAATGACAGGATACACTGGTTCTAATCTCCTACTCTAGAATATGCTGAGTACGATTTTGCTTAAGAGAGGTGTCTATGAAGTCTCTGATTTGCGTATTTACAAGGCCCATTAATTATGTGCTAATGAAAACAGTCACCTATAAACTTCTAGGAGCAACTTGTGATCACAGATGAAGATTTCTTGTTCTCTTATCAGTTTTAAGTAAAGTAAAACAGTAAAGCTTAAGTCTTAAGCTTAAGTCTTAAGAATCTTGATCATTCCTTTGTGCATGCAGATATGTACTATGGCAAATGCTCTAAGCATTGTAGATACTGAAAGTATTTGTAGAGGAATGCTTTTTTTTAGGTCATTTTATATAAGGACATATCTGTTTTTATGGATCTTTGCTTATATATAATTTTTTTCCTTTCGTTGGCAGTCATAGAATCTTTCTAATTTCTTTGATGTCATTATCATCATCAACTTTGTCCTCTGCCCTTATTAATTAATGAATGACAGCCACTAGAAACCCAGATTCAGAAATACTGATTCAGGACTGTGCGTAGCATGAAGGGCAGGGCTGCATGCTCATAGACGTGGAGCTTTGCAACAGCAGGCTTATATCTGGCCAAAACTAAATGCTGACAAATAATAGGAGGAAGTGTTCCCCTGCCTCTCGTATCCAGTTGTAAATAAATCAATAAGTAATGCTAGCAAACAAGTAAACTAAAAGCCTCTGAACAGATAGAGATCTTTAGCCAAGCTTAAATAATTCCATGAATTTTTAGTAGAGAAGAGCATGACCATGTCCTGCTGACCAATAAGGGAATGTAAGGCTGGGAGTTTGTCATGAACATGGCCTCAGTTTATGATGGAAACACGCATGAATTACAATTATACCTGAACTGGCATAATCATAATTTCAGCAGGTTTTGTTAGTAGAAGCATAGCTTGTATTACATGTTGTCATGGTGTCAGAAAATGAGAGGCCAGCTCTCGTAGTGACTCAGCCAGATAATTTTATTGGAGGACAGCTGGGGTAGGTAGGGCCCCTCAACGGGTGGCTTCACACCACCAGGTCGCCGAAGCCCCTTCCGAGCACCGAAGAGGAGGAGGAGTCTTCTCTGCTGGTCTGCGCCGAAGGCCACTGTCCACCAGAGAGGTTCTTCTTTCCTCGCCGGGGTCCCACGGAGAAGAACACCGAGCAGGCTGCTGCACGCCCTTTTATCCTGCTCTCCTGCCCAGATTGGTTGATTTTGGATCCTCTCTGTTATTGGTTGTTTCAAAATCTTGGACCCTGGTTGGCTCGTGGTCTTGGGGGCGTGTCTTTAGTTCCACAAAACTGTTAGGTGGACCTGTTTGAGGACTTTGCTGTTCGAGAGTCCACCATTTTTAACTCATTTTACCGACTTCAACAATTAACCTTAATTAACGTTAAAATTAATTTTAACAACCAACATTGACCAATATTAATTAACGTGATAATTTTAACAGATTCCTTATATCAATGGGTTTATGTAGCAAACTTCAGCCTGGACGTATTATTATTTTTGTCCCTGGGATTGGGGATTCCTGTTACTCTATCTTGAAGTACATGCAGTTTTGTTTTTTATTCATTCTTGCTGTTGATAACCTGTTCATCTTTGGGAAAACATGTTAGCTGTTGTAATCTGAGCTAGTAGTGGTAAATAGCAATACTTTTTAGTGCTATACTTCAGTTTCCATCTCTTTGTTAGTATAGAACTTCTGACTTCCAGCAAAATGATCTTAATCATAGGAAGCACTGAGCTCACAGAAAAACTGTTAGCCATAGAATTTAATTTTACAAATAGCTGTAATGCTATACTTGTTAAGATTACTTTGGGAAAATATCACTCCAACACATCCGCATCCACCCACAGTATCCATCCATCCACAGTAAAAAAAGATTGGTTTTTTTTTTTTTTTTAGCTAGGTAAAGCCAAAAAAATTACTGTCAAATACTATTCAGGTTGTTCTGTCTGGGTTTATGAAGTAAAGTCTATCTATATGGAAGTGAATTTATGACAAAAAATTCTATTTTCATCAGTGAATCTCGCTTAAAATATTGTACATGTAGGGCAAGGATAGGAGACATCAGACTCTGTGAAGTATATGAGAGATACAGCCCCTGACTGACCTCTCCTGCAAACAAGTGGGAGAGTTGAGAGGCATCTGACAGGAAAGCTCTCTGTGGATGGAGTACTTAGTCACCGGGAGGTGGGTGGCACTAAAAATGGTTTTATGAGACTGCTTGTGTGTATTGAGATCATACAGGTTGTGTGGGTATTTGACAGCTCGGTGTTGGTGGAAACTCAGGGGCTCCAATTGGAAGAACACATAAATAATGGGGACTTGGGTTACTTTGGACAGAAAAGCAAGTGCGTGCTCAGGAAAAACAGGTGCTGGGTGCTTGAGGAGCACAAGGTACAGCTGGATTTGGAAGAACATGAGACTCCTAAGTCAACAACAGGTCCTTGAGCTGATGGTCATGCTGCCACACCCCTGTGGTCTCTCTACAGGGCAGCTGGAGGGGAGGTCTCTGCCCTTTCTCCAGAGGTGTCTGTGGCTTGAAGCTCTGGCTGTGCACTTGCTGTGGTCAGCAGGACTTGAGCTATGGGTCAGAAATGGTTTGAGGTGTGGTGAGGACCTCTCTTCTGGCGAGTGGGCAGCGCACCAGATCTCCCCAAGTAAGTGGGCCAGAAGGACAGGGGTCCTGCTTCAGTACCTGTAGGCACTTGGATATGTGGTTAAAATGAAAAAATAACTCAGTACAGCTGGTAGGAAAGGCAAAAGCTGCAGACATTGTGGGTGTAGTGGTTAAAACAGTTATCAAAGTGGAAACTGATTGCTTCATCCTTGTAAGAGGGCCTTCAGCCTCTTAACATATGGGACACTCTCTTTAGTTCCCTTTCCTCTGTGAATAGAGAGATAATGTGCCTCAGTCAGGTTCTTCTGGCCTGCCTTCCTCCCGGGTCAATATAAATAAGAACTTCTTTCTTCTTTCCTAGCCACTGCTGAAATCAGTTTTATAAACAGTCCCCAAAATTTTTGGTTCCATCTGAAGTTCTGTTTGCTTCTGAGCAGCCTGCCATAATACAGTTATTCCTGTGTGCCAGATGCCTTCCTGGGTTGTTTTGTCCCCAAAGAATTCCCATCCCCTTTTGCTGAGGATGTGAGGTTGTGCCTCTGCCTTTCCTAAGTGACCTAGATCCAAAGGGTCAGAGTTGACAAGAATTATGGTACCTTTCTCTGCAGCATATTCATTTTACTTGCCTGCTGATCTACACATGGTTTCCTATTTTGCCAGTCTTTTTAGTCACTTCAGTGGGTTTCCTATAATATTCATACATTGATATCAAAGGGTGTATTGGAATTCAAGCAGCAGCAGTTGCTGCTATGTATCAGCAGTAATTAACATTCTTTAATTCCTCATCCATAACAATACAACATCAAAGACCTTGAAGATAAAGGAGCAGTAGCATCCAATGGTGCAGAGACTGTTTTCACCAGTTCATGTCTGCATTTTTAAGTAAGCATTTGAAAGCAAAACTAGAAAAGTTCTATTATTTTTATTACTTACAGGAAACCAAATACTTTAGCCCATCACACGTGCAGAAGGTGTGTATATCTGCCCACTTGTATGAGGAAGAGCAAAGGGATGATGGTTAGATTGCAAAAAGCTTCTTGAAGTCTTCCAAGAATTGAGGCTCTGGGTTTATTCTGCCAGTTCTTCCTATCTGATACCCCACTGCTGTGAATGAGACATGCTGGGGAGTTACCATACTTTCCTCCCTGCATCCCTGTGTTACGGTTCATCTCCTTCCTTTCACAGAATCCTGAGATAGTTTTTGTTCTATGAACTCCTCCATGTTTTTAATCACTAAGAGTAATCTAATTACCTTCCACAGAACAACACCACCACACACATGGTAGCCATTACTTGAATAACTGGAGATAGGAGATCTACACTGGTGCTCTCCTCCCGAAAAACCCTCTACTGTATTATGGAAACTTCCCTGGACTGGGGTGACCTTACAGAGAACACAGTCCTGTAAAACCTGCAAACAGAAGCAAAATTGTTAACTAGATCAGTAGACTGAACTGCTGTTGAGCTACTCCAGGCTCAGCAGCATTACTTTCCTTTGGTAGATGTATTGATGAGCCAGCATTAATTCCTCGGGCTGTTTATACTTCATGCTGTCAGAAGAGCATCTAATGCTTTTTCACTCCTTCTGAAGGCTGAGAGAATACTAAACTGCACTTTTCTTTCCAAGTTAGTATTACACTAAAAGACATGTATTCAGCTAGTTTCAGCTGCTCTCCTTGTGTTTCCATCTCCCTAGCTGTCCTCACTGATCACTTGCACTAGTTTCCCTTGCTCAGCCTTTATTTTTGTCCACCTGGTGTCAAAAATTGGTGGAAGCAGCAGTCTCAGCTGGAGCTTTTTAGCTAAAAAATGTGCTTCCGGGTTTACTGCAACAATATTCTGGGTGGCATGACTTGATTAGGCTACGTGGAGCTTCTGTGATCCACCAAAGAAAGCGATTGATCACTTAGTAAGCAAACTAAAAAGTCTGAGAATGGGAGGTGACTGCTTTGGAGGGACATTGGGTGGGACCACCCTCAACATCATCCACAAGTAAGTTCGCTCTGTTAATGTGCTATGAAGTTTTATGATGTTGTCATCAAGGGGTGAACTTTAGTACAGCAGTATTAGAAATACTGTTTTCAAAGTATGTGTGTAAATACAGTGGGCAGAGACTTCTCATTCCATTGCAAGTAAATTTTTCCTTGTTGCAAATGCTGGTGATGAATTATGATTATTCTTTAATTTTTGGATAAGTAAGGGGAAGAATATCTCCATTCATAGTTCGGGCATTTTATCTTGTGCATAGACTTGCTTCAGGGTCTTGTATCAGATTACAGTGATTCTGCAGCATCTTAGAATGCTCAGCATCTCTGTGTGTCTGTATACCAAATACCAACAGGTATCAGGGCAGCACCTTGAGTAGGCTGCTGTACTAATTGCTGCTGGTTACTCTTCTGGATCAGTCTCTTCTCAGTTCCCTGGCATGACTTGACTCTGCAGTTCAATCTCTGGTGTTCTTTGACTGCATATTATTGTTACATGTCAGCTGGTTGGAGACTTGCCTTGTAAATGATCTTTCTCATCTGATCCTTGTCATACCAGTAACTAACTTGCATATGGACCTTTTCAGTTTTTTTTTATCCACTTCCCTAGCAGTTGTTCCTTGAATTGTTACATCTGGTATGAAGTAGTTGCCCTGAGGCTAAGAATTAGAGCTGATATCTTTAGGAAAACCCATATTTGGCATCTACTTTATAGGTCTGCACACAACGTGGTCTGTAGCTTTGTGCAGTGTGTTTGCAATGCTCACCAGTGCATTAGGAAGCTCCCTTAAGAATTGTTTGCAAACTGACTTTCTCCAGACAGTGTCTTACATTTCACATCTGGGCACAGAACTCTGGCTAGGATGCCCTTGCCAGGCCTGGCACAGCTGGCTTCACTTCACTTGAGCTGTCTCTGAAGACAACTGGCACGAGGAAAACTGCATGAACATATTTCCAGTGCATACAAATAGGCATTCAGAATTACGCCTCCTGTCTGCCTTCTGGCTTGCCATCCCTTTCAGTGTTTCAGAAAGCCAGTCTTAAATGCTTTCTCCCCTGCATAAAAGAGCTGTAAGCTTGCACTTAGCTATCTCTAAGACTCACTGAAAAACCACAAGCAGCAGGTTTTGGTATTGCTGTTGAAAATTCTGATAGATACAATGCAGCTTTTTCTTTAGCATTTGCATATGCAGAAACAACAACTCCAAAATTCGAGTACAGAGATGCTTGCTTTGATCAATATGATCAGTAAGTTTACTCTCGTGAAAATGCATTTACCATCTGAATCTGTTGGCAGCACTTACAGTTATTTTGAAATATCAGAATTTTTGAACACAAAAATTTACAATTTTAGACAAAGTTAGGATGCAACTATTTGTCATCTACTGTAATAAATAACCACTGTCTTGTTATCCAGCTTTAATGCTAATATGCATATCTGGAAGGTTTTTTGGCTGGGTAGGTATGGTTTTACTTGGCAGATGCAGCTGGCTTGCTGTTCTAGTTCACCCAGAAGTGACACAGCAGATAATACTAGTTATCACAGCCAATATGACAGGGAAAAGGTAAAGAATTTCAGAATGTAAAAGGAGTAAGAGGGTAGAAGACTAAGTTTTATAAAATACTGCTGTTTACTTAAAAATGTGATCTGTCTGCACTGCAAAAGTGAAAAGGCAAAGGGCCAAATCATCCTGGTGCTCATGGTAGTACAATTCTGTGGCAGAATAACAGTATTTCCTCATTATATGAAGAGGTCACAACCCAGTTGCATCCTTATCATATTATGTATAACCATATAGAATTGGAACTGCTGCACTTTAGGTTCAGGAATGAGCAAAATAAATAAGCCTGGAAAAGTCAAGGACAGAAATCTGTGTGTTGGTGGTAACTGCATCCCAAATGCCCAGGCCAGTCCTCATGTCAGGCAGATGAGATGCATAAAGCAGTTTTGTAACAAGAGACACATCACCTTTTACACTCCTAAAAACAAACTAGCCATGGATGGAGTGTTATAGGGTAAAACTGCACCGTATGCTCATGGGTTGTACTGAGCCCCAGTGCAGAAAACGAGAAAATCAGAAGGGTTTCTGCACCTCGACAAAGGCAAAGTAGGTGTTTGGAAAGAAGGCTGATGGAGGTAACAAAATCACAGCAATGTTCTGTCAGGTGCCATTGTAATGTGGCTTGGAGCCAAGCCTGGATGAGTTTCCTGGCCCCATGTCCCCACACATAACTGTGGCTCCTACTGCTTAAGGACCCATCTTGTCTGCACAGCCTGCCTGCATCTCACTGCAGCAGTGGGCAGAGGTTGGCAGACAGAGGCTTTCCACAAAACAATTTAGCCTTGAAAAGCTTCATCCTGCCTACAGTGGTTCAGCTTTGGAGAGCAGAAGGTCTCATTGGTTCAGGATGCATGGCCTTGCACTGAGCTTAACTTCCTGTTTGCAAGGAAAGCATCCTGCAAACCTCATATATTTAGAGAAAATAAAAATCCAAATGTGAGCATGGTTTTAACAGTGCACATCTTGATGCAATCCCTCTTCTCCTAAGCTCAGAAGCTGGTCCCACTTTGTGGGGTTAGCACTGGGGGAAATGTGGGCAGTAGGAATTAGCAGAGACCCCAACCACACCAATTGCATAGAAACTCTCTCTTGATGTAGTTTGCCAACATCTTTCCAAGGGGACCTGGCTCATGTGTTGAGAAAAACACATTGTTATCTGTACCCACTGATTTACAGTCTCTTGAAATATTCTCTTTAAACAGATCTTTCATGCAGGCAGAGGCCAGTGACTTGAAGCTGTCACAAGGTATGAGAGCACGGGACAGGGGTCCAAAGAGCCTGCTTGTTTACAGACACAAAGGAGCTGTTCAGGATTTTATTATTGTTGTTTTTTTTTAACTCATCACTATAGGTCCTAAATATATTTTTATTCCTTAGAACAATAGACTTAAACACATTTCTTATTATTGCATTGCCTGGAGTTCTTAGATACTTTGACAGAGTAATTAGGTAGTTGAGACACTTTTAAAGCATGCGCAGAATTGAAAAGTTTTTTGTTTTTTCTTTTTATTTGGAAGGTTGTATGTATATACATATATATATGTATATTCACAAACAGGGGAAGGAAATTTCTGATTGCATTTTATTGACATGGAACTGTAATATTTGCAAGAACTTAGGTGAAATGGGAAGCAGAGATGAGAGCTTTGAGGTGTTTTTTGAAGTCTAAAGAGAACTGCTATTCTTTTTCACTGGTTGGCTGAACAGTGTTTCCTGCAGATGCAATGAGATCTCCTCCTCCTGTTGATTTTATTTTAGACACTGAGTGCACTCAGCCTCTACAGAGGTGATGGAGATCTTGACCCCTTTGAATGAGAAGTATTGAAATTATACAAACAGCTGATGCACATTGATCACTCCTATCATTCCAACTGGTCATGATCAAATCCTTTTCCCAGGAAAGACAGCTTTTCCTGCTGATCTTCAGTGCTTCTCATTTCAGCTGTGAAGTAAGATGCTGTGATGGGAATATCTTTAATGTAAGTTCCTCTCAAGTCCTTATCAACAGGAGTCTAGGTTATTGGCATCCACTGCCTTTGAGATAGAAGACAAATCTCATGATCTGGAACTCAAAGAAAATGTTTCTTGGTTTGCACTTGAGAGCACAAATCCCCATTTTTAATTGGGAGGCAAAACTTTAACAGGAGGATTTTATTAAGCCTCATGTTCCATGAAGTAAAAGAGCGATCTGTACAGCAGCAGCTTTGTATTCCACTGGTAATGAAAGAAATGTTTGAAATGGGCATAAAGGTTGAATAGAGATCCAGTTCAAGTGTGTTAAACATCTTTTATGAAAATGTTGCTGACATGCTGTGTTGTTTTTTTGTTTGTTTTTAATTATTTTTTGTGTGTGTGTGGTTCTGTTGTTGTTGATTTTGTTTTGTTTGTAATGTACCTCTTCTGAGAAAAAGAAAATATAACTAATATAGTATAAGGGCTATTTATTCCCTGTTGCTGGCTTCTTCATGTTTTTACTTAAAGCCATAGACCTTTCGTATTCTGAGTGTATCTGCAGCAATTGCTGTGCAGACTTTTTTCTTATACAGAGGACCCACACCTTTTCAGGATTGCCATGGGCAAAGAAGTTCGGTTGATGGAAATGAAAGATAGTTATTACAAGGACAAACCAGAATCACTTTGTCGTCTTACTGCAGAGAACACTATTTTGGTTTGGATTAGTCTTGATCTGCACGGTGGGAGGGTTGACATGAACTTCTCAGAGTCAGTAAGTATCCTGCTAAGACAGGCCTTATTTTCCCCAATTCTCCTTAGAAATGCAGCTGTCGTGGATTCTTAACTTTAGAGTTTGCAATCTTTGTGCCAAATTTGTTGCATAGGTGGTGAACTTTCAGCTATGAAATTCTGAATGAGGGATACTGCAGAGACACAAAACCCTGAGCTAATTTCCCCTCATTTTTTCTTCTACCCCTGAAGAAAAGGGGTGGAAGTCTTATCTCATATTTCTAATGACTTGTCCAGATTCTGCATCTCCCACTACACCTTGCAATACAGAGTAGGCAGCTGGGACTGATTTTACTGTAACAGGACATGTCTCTTTCCAGGGGAAAGGAGAATCTTGAATTTGCTTAAATTCCTTAGCAGCTCTATTCAAGTAATTCAAGACCTAGCACGCCCTCTGTAGATCTGATAGCTGAACCATGTATCAGAGACATGCAATTAAATGTAATAAAATGAAGATTTGAATCACAGTTTGTCCTGAATGTAACCCTGAAGTAAGAGCCTTATAGTAATATTTACAATAGATATAAATCATTGCAATTAGTTATAAAACTAATGAGACAGAAGCAAAATAGTAACCTTATTAAAATTCTCATTTCAGTAATGTAATGTGACTCAGACATTTGAAGTGAAAATGGATGCACGCTGATTAAATTTGAAAAATATTCTTTGAGTGTTTTTCTTAAAAAAACCTTTTATTGCTTGATTGGTTACTAAGGTTTGCAGTTACTTTTAGTGAAAATGCAGAGTTCTGTTGAAGCAAATCAAATTCATCCCTGGAAATGTTCACGGTCAGTCTGGATGGGGCTCTGGGCAAGCTGGTGTAGTAGAAGGGGAGCTGGAATGAGATGATCTTTAAGGTCCCTTCCAGCCAAAACCAGTCTGTGATTCTATGATCAGGAGAAAGAATAGCTGGATGGTCTAGTCTTGTAGCAGGCTCCTCCTGGAATAACTTTGATTATCATTTATTTCTGGGGTTATGTGTCTTGCAAGTTAAACACCATTTTGCATAACCTAAAGTTTTAGGGATTAGGAATATTTATGGGAAGCATGAAACACGTGAGCATGGTATCAGATATATTAATAGCATCAGGTGTGGTAAATATGTAGTGATCAAAATACTGGGTTTTCTGTTACTTACCCTATTTATATAATCAAAACAGCACTAGAAAATTGAAACACTTAATTTTTTATTGCTCTTACAAATTTTCTACTAACTCAGGCAGCAAAAGGACAAATCCTTCTCACCACATTTTAGCCAAGAAATGCATATTTTAAAATGGATTCTGAGTACTTTCTGCAGCTTTCTGTGTTCTCCTGCCAGGAATCCTGGCTTCTGATACTGATTATTATCAAGTTATAGTCATATTAGTCATAATGATAATAAAAGATACTTTGTGCTCTAAGAAAATGCCATAAGCAAGAGTAGAAAATTATTTTAGTGCTGTCTTGGGTTTTGCAAGCTTAACAGTGTGACCTGTCTCATGGCTGCAATTTTTGCAAAAACACTTTTTCTTACAGATTCTTTCCCAGCTTTTGATCTTAGAGAGTCTCTCCATCTTCCTTTTTTCTTCTTTGTTTCAGACTTTCTTAATTGCTACAAAACCTAGCTCACAAAAGTCTCATCTGAATGCATCACGTAGAATCTTCTTGAGTCTAGCTGAAATGTCCGTCCTGGTTTGGGGGATTTTGTTTGTTTATTTTTAAACTGCTGCTATAGTAATTAAAGGCTTCTTCTGTTCATATTGTAAGGGTTGCATACAAAGAAATTAATCAGCTTCTGTCTGTCAGTTGTAAACCTGTCTTTTCTCTTATTAAAAACATTTTATGTAGCAGGAAATGCTGCTGTTGCCTGATCCTTTCAGCTTTCTACATTTGGTAAGCATGGAGTTGGCAAAATTCTAGGTAAACTGGGCTTTTTGATCTACTTCCTTTTGCTCTACTATGAAGAATCCATTATTCCTTGATTTTGGTGAGATTCGCCCTCTAGCTCCCTGTTCTGGTGTTTAAAGTCTTAGAGAATTTTTTTTGTTTTGCACTTTCTTTGGCTGGTCAAAAATTCTGAGAAGGCCTGGTGAATGCTGCTTTTTCATGTCATATCTGGGCTCAATACTTGGTTTTGAGGTTAGTCTTCTAAAAGGGAATTTTGTTTTAGACCATTAGCATGCTGGAATAATTGCTTATGGAATGAGGACGAAGCCTGTCATCAGTGTTTGGGTGCTCCTATCTCATTTTGCCAATTGGATCCACAAATGTTTCTTAATCTCCATGTGGATATACAGGTGGTGGCTTTCCCAGGCCTTTGAATGCAGTGAACAAGATCTGCTGTGCCTTTGGTGCCTTTTCCATAGCCAGTATGGAAAAGTTGCCTTGGCATTTCAGTTGATCAAAGTTGCTGTGTCTGAAAAAGGGCATTTTTTTGACTAAGCAAAGACTGGGTGATTCAAAGTTATTTCTGCATATGTGAAATGAATTTCTTTTCCATGCCACCTCAGTTCATGGGTTAGGCACTCTGCCTCTAGGGTCCTCTAGTATTGTTAAATCTGCTGTATATATACCTTATATGGGCTTATCTAGACTTGTAAGTTCTTTGGGGTGGGGGTCTTTTGGGCTTGGTGTTCATACAGCATCTAGCACTGTGGGTTTAATAAGAGACCTATTGTGCAGTACCATCATGAAAGCTAATGGTCTGGTAAAGCTAAGGGGACAGCTTAAACCAAGCTTGTACCAAACTTTAGTAGGTTCACTGTCTTTTCAGGAAATCTTTGCCTTTAATTAGTTTCAGATAAATCAAGAGCAGAATGTACAGAGGAGACACAGGGCTCCATACTGCTCACCAGACTAACCATGCTGACTGTCTTCCTTGGCATTCCTATTTATTTTCACATGCTTTCAGAATGCTTTCATCCTTTCTCAGGAATTTGAACATCAGTTATTTCCTTTTTTTTTTCTTTTTTGCTCACAACATTACTGAACTCCCAGCATGTTGTTAGAGCCTCATCATTGTTTTCTTGGGTTCAGGGCCATTTTCCTTACCCTTGATGGGAGTTTCATTGCTAACTAGGAATTTGACTGACAGGAGAAATTGTATCATTTTCTTGCCTGTCTTGGTGGTGGTTTGGAAGAGAAATTTCCAACACAGTGCACAGGGGACATACCTCTGTATATACCTCTGTCACATGAAAAGGGGCATTTTCCTTGATCTTCAGTGTGAGCAGATTTCTTCAGTCCTTAGCGTTTGATTTGTCAGTGCCCCAGGGATGCCTGACCAGTCTGCTGGTGTCCCAATACGGAGCCCTTTCACTGATCACTGCTGCTGGATCAGAGGGTGGTTCAACTGACTGAGTAAGGGGGCTTCCACCTTATTTGACTGTTACCCACTGCTGGCAACTACTGGTGCCCGTGAAGGACTCACAGCAACCCTTTATGGAATAACACTTTATAAATATAAAATTGTGAAAGGTTAAGTTTTGAGGATTGCTGCTGGTGGTATCTGACTACAAAAACCTGTTCAAAGCAATACACAGACAAACTCTAAGTCCCAGTAAGAGTATTCAGTGCGCACAGAGTAGGATAAGAGAGAAGAGATTCAGCCCATTGACTAATCCCAGCAGTTATGATGGAGTCTTCCCTGACTTTTGCCCATTCTCAACTTACTTTTGTACTATTTCTTTGTTCAGCTGGAGCTCGAGTGATTCTAGTCATACATACCTTTGTTACTGATTGGTGTAAAGTTCTCTCACTTTGCTCCTAAAGTCAATAGTCAATAAATTCAGAGTGCATACTCAGTGGCAAGTGGTTTGTACCTTGGAGGTGGGTAACTTTGTAATACTAACACACATGTCCATCCCATTTTGGTTTTAAAGAACCAAGTTCATCTGAGGAGAGCAATTTCAGCCCCGAGTTGCTGGCTCAGCAGCAGGACATCTTCCCCTATCTCTCCTGGCTGACAGGCACTATGTGGTTTGTCAGCACCAAAGTACCATCGCGTTGCCCTCCCTGCGAGGATTTCAACAGAGCCTGGCGGTGGTGTTTCTGCTCTGCGCTGGCCTCTGTTCATCCCCCTTCGCAGGTGCTGTGGTTGCAGGTTCTGTGTGTGGGGAAGCGTCATGGCAGAGGTTTTGAGCTGCCGAATGCATTCCATCCAGGGAGCAGCAGCTGCATTTTATCCTGTAATTTCTGTAGAGCTGTAACTTTTGTTAGGATGTGAATATAACTTCTCAGTTTCCTCTAATTTTACCCCAAGCCATCTTTCCACACTCTCCCACTGGAGTTCCATATAAATTTGGTCTTATTATTGCAGGCTTTTGTTTCTTGATAGCTCCTGCAAGTCATTTTCTCATGGGAGATATCTTGGCACTTTAAATTTTATTTACATCTGGATATTGTGCCTGCAGACTTACCAAAGTAAGATGCTGACTGATTAGAAGTAGTCTTTTTGTATTCCTGTTAAAGAATGCACCATCTGTGATCTGTAATCAGGCTTCTTACTAATTAGATGTAACAAAACTGCATAATGCCAAGTTTGAGGAAAAATTTATTAGAAATACAATGTAACATATGACTGATTTGTTTTTTTAAGCACTTAACTGCAAATAAAATATTCTCTATGTCCCAAGCATCCACAGTTTCCCACCCCTGCAGACTTAAAAAATTCCTTTCAGCCATTCATGATACTATGTTGGTTGCTATAGTGATACCAATTTCCTCTCTCAAATTATTGTACTTCAGAGGTACATAAGGCCTTTTAATCCTCTTTCCCCATTCCCCCCATTTCACTCTTTGATTTTACAGATGCTCTTACTCTAGGGCTGGAATTGCTATACTGTTGGTCTGTTTTTTCCACTATTTGATGGAAACCAGAAAAAAAATATACGCCTTTCCCCCATAGGACTAATGAAGATTCCTGCTGCCTTATTGGTACCCTCACTGAACATTGCTCTATATCAAAGCCTTACAAAATTTATATTTAGTTTTTTTATGGATCACTAGGCTAGAGAAGCAGGCTGTTCACCTTGACCAAATCAAGAACAGCTGCACCCAACCAAGTGAAATTTAAACACTTAGGAAAAGCAGCTTGGCAGCCATAATGCTACTGAAAACCAGTATGAGAAGTCCAGCTGGGCCAAGCTTCCATAATGTGACTTAATGGGCACTGAACCCTGACTGAGACAGTTTGCTGTTCCTGTGATATCTGTAATAGAAAGAAACCATAAAACAGTATTAGCTGATCAATATTCCCTTTATCTACCTATGACAAAGTTGGTATGATGGTTGAATTTTAGGTGAGGTTTAAGATCTTTTTGGGGAGTTGTCACTGTGTTGCTCAATATTGCTTCCCCTTCTCAGTGTACATCCCTGTGAGGGCTACTCTGATCAGAGGTGGGTGTGTGTTTGGCCTGTTACTCTTTTGATGCAGACTTCGATGCAGAGGTTTAAGTCTCTCTGAATTTTGCTTTTCCCCCAGTATGCCATAGCCACTGTAACCTTCATCATCAGCATATGCTGAATTTGGTACCTTTTGTGAGATGTGTAGCCCCAAGTAGCCTCAGTTCATAGGTCTGTATTGCTGAATGCCTTTCTGTTCAGGAAGCACTTGTATGGATGAATGATACTGTTTCTGATATAGATCACATCCTGAAAAATCTGTGGGATCAGGTAGATTGCTAGAGTTTCTAAGCAGAAGGGAAAAAAAAAATCATTACTGAATAGATTCCAGGTGGGATTATTTGATATCCAAATGGGCAAAAACAGTGTGGGGAAGGTGTGCATAGAAAGCATTCAGGAAAGTCAGGAAGAGATCCATGTGGCTGGGAAGCAAGCGATGTGTTTGTGTTTTAGGAGGTAATACATGCTAAAACTGAAGGAGAAATAGGAAATTAAGAAGATATATGTATGTGGATCCTATGATGAATTATGATCCCACAGAATTATACATGAATTAAGCAGGTTGGCAATGGCGATTGTATAACTGAGAAGGAATGTATAATATGCTCTTTATTAATGTCTTTCTCATTTATATATATGCTATTCTACTCCATTTTCTTTCTAATTTAGGCTCTCTTCTGATTTTTGTCCCTTGAGTGGCTCTCTAGTATGGTGGATTTATGCTGTTTGTTCAGCAACATTCCTCCTCTTCTGAATTCTGTCCCATGTGCGTTTAACATAATCTTCGTTTGCATTTCCACTTGCCTGCTTATTTAGCTTTTTCTCCCAGGCCATTAGTTCAGTTCTGTTTTCTTGTGGGGAAAAAATTTTCTTTCTTTGGTAGAAGTAATTAAGTCTCCTATGCTAAAACCATCTTCTCCAGGATACTCCAGATTTATTATCATTCCCTTGAAATCCATACATAATATTTTAGATTGGTGATAGAAAAAACGTGGCTTCTCCTGCTCCTTTTCCTTATGATGGAAGTTTCTGTGTCTTAGCTGGTTGGCAGCAGGTGGGTCCCAAAGCAGTACCTGCACCACACCATTAACAGCTATTTGCTGTGGCTCCAGAAGCTTAGCCTGTGGTGTTGTCTTCTTATTTGTGCTACAATTCTCAGTTAGCAGCTGCTCACATCACTATCTGTTTTCAGCTGCCTGAGTGTGGGCATAAAACCCATACAAGGATCACTGTCCTGTGGTTGTAATAGCAGAAAAGAGATGTGTTTTCATCTCTCAAAAGATCTTTACATCTTTTCAAAGAGAAGTGAACTGTGATTGTGCAGGGTAAAAAGGGTCTTGTGCTTTTTAACTTTTGTATGATGACACAAGGGACAACTGCATTTCTTTCTTCTTTTTCTGTTCTTTTTATTGATGCTGGGAATTCAAGGCTTGTTTGGCTCAGGGGAATCAACAGGATTTATCTTTTCCCTCTCTTTTGTACTTATTTGACTTTTTGCCAATGATTGATTTAAAAGTATTTCTATTAGCTTTTTAATGTTAATTGAATGATAGTGCTACTAGAGCTACTAGAGCTACTAGTGTGTGCTCTAACCATCTCTCCGAAACTGGAAGAATATTGTAAAACAAGGTAGAAAGAGCAGGTCAGCCAAGGTCTGAAAATTTGTAAACTTTTAATTTTTTCTTGCTTTTTTAAGTTTGATCTGTGAATAACAAAACTGGATTAAAAATTATGTAGAATGAGTATTTCCCTAGTTGTGGGAAAGGTAACAAGTCAGGTCCAAAGTCAAGCCAGGAGATCTAAGTAACGGTTCAGGAACATCAGGGGCTGGGATGGGGAACACCTATGGCATAACTCAGGCCAGGACCTTGTGGCACAGCTGGAATAAAGGTGGCAGGCTCTGCACAAGGAAGTGCATGGCTTGGGGTCCAAGGTGAGACTGACCACAGCAAATAACACCTATTGATGCTCTCAGGACTCTGACAAATATAACTTGCTGAAAGCATTTACTGGGAGAATCCTACGGCAAAAGTCACTGTGACAAATTAAAAGTGCCCAGTAGAGCTGAAAGGTGAATGATGCTGACTGTGTTGAGAATGAGCATGAGAATTGCATGATGAGTGAATGCTGGCTTTCAAATGGAACAGTTATGAGGCAACGCATAGAGGAGATAATATCATTGCAACATCAGGCTGGATGAAGCCCCCAGGGATCCGTGATCTTTTGTAACAAGACTTCTTGTACAGTTGAGGAAGAGGGAAGAGGACAATTATATTTCTTAGAACAGATGAAAAAGATGATAATTATAACTGATTTACTCTGAAAATAATCAATGGACTTAGTAGGCACTTGCTCAAAAGCCTCTTTCAAAAAGTTTTTGTTCTTTTCCTTTGTGAAAGGATCTGCAGGGGGTACTCAGGTCATGTTTATGTCAAAATACCTGGTTTCATACAAAAATCAAGTAATTAAAACAATAAATAATTCAGTTTGTGGTAGTATCATTTCCGTAAAAGATATGGATGCAAAAAGAGATGAGAGTGGAGAAGCAAGGTCAAAAATCTGACTCTTATTATTATCTGACTAATATTTGGTTTCCCAAGGCATTTTTCTTTTAAGTAGAAGACTCTTGTGGTAGGGGTATTTTCTACACAATGCCCTTGGCCTTCTGCCAACAGATGAGTGGTCCAGATTGATACTAATGAAAGAAATATTAATGCACCGTAGCATGTCAATTATCTTGAAAAGGTCTCCAGCAACCATTTATCACTTAAATTTCATATCTTATAGCTTGGGACCAAATTGTGTTACATGTTAGAATAGTTCTGCCAAATTTGATCCATCATTAACTTTCATTTGTTGATAATTTGAACATGAATTTTTATTTAAGTTATGCATCTTTGTCAACTTGATGGAAACATCCAGAGTTATCATGCTGTCATAGATGAGTGATGCTGTTTTCCTGTTGAGATTTTACTGTATTCTGCAAGGACTTTAAGGGTATAACCCCCTGGTAAAAATCCTGAGGCCAGGAACTTTTTGTTGTATTTGAGAGAGAGGGCGCAGGGAGGGAAGAAAAAAGAAAAACAAGAGAAAAGTAGAAAAATAGATTTATTACTTAAATTGTATTCTCAGTTGCTAAATCATGCCCTGAAACTTACGGTTTTGCAGGGTTTTTTGAACCTTATTAGAATCGTGGCTTTCATTGCTAGAGTTACTAGGCTACCAAGCAAGACAGAATAGTTATAAAACAGAAAAGTAACACCAGAGTAAACATTATTTATCTAGGTGGGCTTCCATGGATTGGGTGACATGTCTCAGGCACAAGAAAGCAAATGAACCCATTGTAGAGGATGTGATGCAGTCACAAGTTTAAGCAATAAGGAATATTATCAGTAGTCTCTGACTTAAGATGAAGGCAACAACCCTGAGAGTCAACACAGAAGCATCTCTCTGCATTACATTGGGGAAAACCCTTTGGCTGAAGGAGAATGTTGGACCTGTGCAATATGAGATGGCTACCCCTACCTTCTAGTATGGGATAGCACGTGGTAGGCTGTGGACATTTGTGTCTTTCTATGTAATACTTCTGTGCAATATAGAGCACTGCAAAGCTCATCGACTTCCTTTGCCTGTACCAGGCATGCTTCACCTGCTTGCCTTTTAAAAAGCAAACAAGCAAGTTAAATTTTTGCTGTTTCATTAAAGCTCTCAAAATTCTTGGTGGAATGCAAAATTCTGGCCAAGAGAAATCTTGGAGAAGGTTACATAGCAGTTTTTAATCTCTGCTTAGTATACTTCTGTAATGTGCTCAGATACTGTTTTCAGGAGTGTGGCCTCTGTTGAATAAACAGAAAGTGCTTAAGCAGCCAGTAAATAATTTAACAAGCTTAGGTGACACCATCAGATGATATAAATCAAAATCAGCAAGAAAGGGATGACAGAGGGATAAACAGAGACTATAGCTGTATGCAGCACCTTGGAAATGGAAGCAAAGCCTTAGCATTGGGAATAAACATGCTTTTTTTTCTTTCTGGAATCGCTGTGTCTGTTCAGTATTGTTGCCTGTGTCTAAATGAAGAGTGGAAATGAGTTCTTCATGCAAAGCTCAGGATTGCTGCATGTGTTGTATTTGTGCCTGCATTTGATCTAATTTTCTCTTCTGAGAATCTGTAGCAGTGTAATGGCCTCAGGTGGCCTTTCTCATCACTTTGTATAGTGATTAGATCTTTGCATTGTAAGTCAAGACATCATGGTTTTAGTCATTTCTCTATTATCCAGGGTATTGGGAGGTTGGTGTAGGCTTTGGATAATATGTGTCATCCAGAATGTGATTGGAGTGCAGTTTAAAGACCCTTGAATCACTGTTTCGAGCCCCCAGGATTTTGGAAGGCCTAATTAGCTGAAGTTGTGAACATGAAATACCTCTGCTCTGCTTCTAGACAAATCCTAGATGAGAAGCAGCAAAAATGAGTTGTTGCTGCACCTGAGCTAATAAACCTTAGTATACTCTGTGTAGGGCTGCATCCATAACCCAGGACAGTTAATTGGCAATTTAAATAATCTGACCATGGCAGGGCACAAGTGTTAGAGTTGCCAGTATTTTGCACCTCTGTTGTGTTGACCCAACTTTACAGTGACCAGCAGCTGGTTGTCACTGTATGAATTGTTCCGAGACCTCTGCAGCAGCTCCTGTGCATAGGGTTGGATTTTGTTTCAGGGTCTGAAGTCCAGGTGTCTGTCAAAAGCCATGGTGCTGGGTAGAGAGTGGAGAAGTTACATTTCTCGGGCACCAGACTGAATGAAAACCTGTCTGGTCGTGTGGGGGTTATGGTGATGTCTCTTTAGAGAGTTGTGGTACTTCATGGGGTTCTTTTCTGCTCCCCTTAGCTCTTGAAGCAGAGGGCAGTGTTAGGGCAGCCTGGGTTCAGAGGGAGCACTGCTGAGACACGGGGTCAGTTATGGGGCTGTCACAAATGCACAAATGTTAGGTCCCCTACATTACCTCGTGTTAACATCCCCTGAACACTTAATATATCTGGTTTTAGTTTTATGTTGCTTTAAAAGCACCATGATTCCTTAGTGGTATATGAAGAAAATCACTCCAATTTGCTTGTTTTACAGCAAGTTGAATAGTGCTTTCACAGTGAGAACACTTCTTTATGTAATAGTAGGTCAAAGATATCTGATACATGTCTTTCTTTGTATAAGAAAAGCTTTCAAATTTTCTTAATGGTTCGTTATTTTCTGGTTTGTGTCTACATTATTCTAGAGCTTGTCTTACAATTTTTAAATTTATTTTGCATATATTGTGTGCATCTTTTTGGGTCTCTTGATATTTACAGTTTATTATTTCTTGGTGTCAGTATCTCATCTACTTGAATCACTTCATCTCATCTACATGCTAGCATTTAGAGTTGTGCTTCTTGTTTAGGTTTGTTGGGAAAAAACCAAATGTGGGCGATCAGAAGAACAATAACACCAACCCTGGTCAAAACATTTCTCCCCCCTCAATGAAAAAATTTAAAAAAAAAAAAAAGCATCGGACTGTGTATTAGAGGTCTCTGCAATAGTGTATATTGTATAAAGAATGGAGATGCTCCTTTAGGTCATGTATGTCTCTGAAACAAGGAGGATTTGAGTCTGGCAGTCACAACTTGAGGACTTTTTTCTAGTGATGATGCTTATATTTCATTTAAAGTAAGTAAGGAAGATTTTGGTGAAGCTTATTTACTTGCTAGCAAAAAATTGTGTAGTCCTAATGTAAAATACTTCATAGTAGGAATAAGCCTGTCTGTATATTAATAAGCTACTTAGCTTATCACTGCATTAAGTGATGTGGCTCGATCATCCTCCTTCTTGCTGTACTATGGAAACCAGGTGGATGCAGAGACCTCTTGTTGGAGGACAAGTTATGGGCACTTACTTTAGCAGTCAAATGTAAGGGGATTGTGGAATTGATTTTACGCAAAATACTCTGTAAAAAGGAATAACTTGAATTTCAGTTGTTATAAACTTACTACTTGTTGCTAATGTCAATAGATTTTGCCATGAAATTGGTCCTCAGGGAAAGCAAGAGTGGCAACAATCATCGTTACACCAAACTTTTGCTTCCTATATCCCCCATGGAGGTTCTGCTCTCTCCCATTACACACATTCGTGGTTCATGTTATTGACTCAGTGTTCCTATTTCTGCCTAGAAGTAGGAACACTGAGAAAATCCATTAAATTGGATTCAGGAATGAGGTCCCAGACTGACAGTGTCTCAGGGTTTTCCACTGAATGGCAAATAACCTGGATGACTTCTGAAATATGCCTGCATTTTGCAGCATTGCATGACCCAGACTGGTCTGGTCAGAATTACACCCGTACACCTCTGCTCAGCCGAGGATGGCTGGGGGGTAAATTCACCCGCATCGGGGCTGTGCAGTGTGGGTCAGTTGCTGTGAGGCCGTTTCTCTGTCCCCGTGTCCATTTTAGGTAAGAGAACTCTGACTGCTAGAGCTGCAAAGCAGAGAGTGAGCTCTGACAGCCTTCAGATCCTTGTGGCCAAGGTTGTCTTGGTGCACGGTTGTGGGGGAAGGTTTTGCTGTGGGCTCTGGACACAGCCATGTATGCTCTCTTCCCTTCGGTCCTGGGCTGTGCCATCCCACAGGCAGGAAGGTGCTTGCTCTCAAGCTGTTGCTCTGTCCTCCCCAGGAGGCTGCTGCTTCTCCCAGGCTGGTGTGAATCAGAAACGAGTCCAGCTCCATGATTGTTAATCCCAGACCAGGTGCTCCTTTATCATCCAGCAGACCAAGTGTGATCTGGAGCGCTGCTGTCAAATTAGCCAGGCAGTGCAGCGTGAAATCCGTGCTGGCTTTGTGCCTGATGCTGGAAGATGGATGTTACCTGATCCATAGGGGTGATTGGAGTGGTGCAGGCAGATAATACCTGAGCCAACATAAAGCTTGACAATAGCAAATTAAGTTTTCAGCATTTGCTTGTCAGATCTGAACTGTCAGGCTGAGTTAATACTGAAGCAGTGCTTTGGTGTTTTTTTAGGAGCCCAAGGGGTAATTCTGCAGCAGTGTCAAACAACAGCCTAACTCTGATTCAACAGCTATTTACGAAAAGCCGCTGGTGAAATGTTGAAAGAAAATGAGTGGTTGCATGTCCTCAGCTGCTTTGGAAACCTTACTGTGAGAGAGGTTTGGACGCAGTGAGAGCCACAGCTCTTCCTAACTGGCAATCAGATTCTGCTCATCTTAGTTTTCGATGTAAAATAAGCAGTCTGAGCGTTGCTACTCCTGTGCTGCTTCTGTGCTATGGCACTAAATGAAACCAACTGCAGATGAAGGACAATTAGGCCTAGTGCTGAATACTTTTTATTTCTTAGCCCAGTTTTTAAGGAAATTATACTATTATTTTGGGTTCTTCCTATTTCTATTTTTTTTCCACAGCAGGAGAAGGGGATTACAGTAAAATGGGTTTTTCCTTCACATTATTAGTAACCTGATTTGCTATTTTAAAGGCGATGTTTATTGTCTAGCAGTGTGTTAGATATATTATATGTTTCTCTATGTTTCTGTGAAAGAAGGGAATGGTTTGAAATAAGTCTTTCCACCAAAAGAAAAAAAGTATCAGAAGTGCATAATATACTGATTTATGAGGAAAATCTGGTTGTAAATTCATGCAACTTATTTGTGCAATTTTAAGAGCTGTTTAATAGTTTACAGGTAGTTAATACTCTCACTTTGAAATCCTGATCAGCTGCAATGAAGCATCGTTCCAACAGATGATAATTTTGCAGTCTGAAGAAGAAGTTGCGGAAAAGTCTTCTCTGTGAGATAGATGTTCTTAGCAGGATCTTACTGGTGCAGATAATTTGTGTAAATTTGAAGACTTATTCTTTGCAAAATTAATTCATTTTCTGAGATGAAACTACACCAACTATCAGAGCGTTGTCTTAAGGAAATAAATTGGTCTTAAAGGATGAGTAGAGGAAGGCTTCCTTTTCATGGTGCTGTGTACTATTGCAAAGTTATCCTAAGGGGAGAATTCTTGCTTTAACATATCTGGTGTTATCCTGTTGGAAACAGGCTATTCACTTTTTTCTAGTGTGACTTATAGTGCCTTGTAGTTACCAGATGTTACAACAGTAGAAGAAATCATATTATTGGAGATTATTTTAAAATATAATCTGTAGGGGTCCTGAATGACTTTTTAAAGGTTTTATTTTCAGGTCATCAACAGTTTCTGGTTAAAGTGAAATGATTTGGTTCAGAAAAGGAAATGCATCTTTAACAAGGTATAGCTTTTATATATAGGATGTAGGATCTAAGGGGATTTATTCTGATGCATCTCAGTGGACTGTGTAAGTGATCACATTCATGTAAAAAGAGATATTCATATAACGCTGACTGAATATATAGAGAATGAAAAAAAAAAGAATCAGACCAGACAATTTTGGTTTTGTGGGAATAATTTTATCCTAACACCAAGTCTTATCTTTTATACTGACACATTCTTAAAAGCAGGAATTCACAGTTTATCCAATTACATGTCAGTACTATAAATAGATTTGAAATATTGGGCGTTTTCAAGGTGCTACAGGTATGTAGGAAATCATCATAAAAATTCTTGTGTTGTAGAAAACAAATCTTACTCCAGCATCAATAGAATGGCTCTATTCTTTATTACAATAAAATTCAGTCATATTCAAAGAATTGACTCTTAAAGGAGAAATATCAGAATTTAAAATAAGCTAATAAAACCCCAACTTCTTGAAATGCATTTTTTTTCTTTAATTCTAAATTGCAGCTGATCAATGACATTCTCTATCCCATGGTATGAATGGAATAAAAGTTGGACTGGAACAAATTGCTGCTTTCTAGGTCAGCAACACAGTTGTCCTTTAGAAAATGAGTGTTAGGAGTTGAGGCCTAATTCGATGAATACTTGGTATGTGCCTGGGTGCATTGCTGAATCATGGTTTCTGTGCTGGAAGTACAGGCTTGGCTCCTCCTAGTCGAGTCCCCTTTGGGCTGTCTCAGAGTGGTAGCTGGCAGGGATTCAGATTCTGGGAATTCTGTACGCTTAGAGCTTCTTTAGTTGAGGGAACGTCTTGTGCAGTAGGGAGCTATGTGAACTTGTCCCTTCTGTGGGACAACTAAAATATTAAACTCCTCTTGTTAAATAGCAGTCTGTGTTTCCATGGTTCCTAAGGTCATGATTTCTGTCCCTTTTGAGCATCCTGCATAGGGTGGTGGGGAAGGGTCATTTTAAGTTTATGATGAGTATTTGAGAAAGTCACCATTCAGGCTTGGAAAATGTTGCTCACACAACTGAACAAGTCCATGCTTGTTGCAGTGAGCTGTGGCCACTTGCTGCAGCTGCACTGCTCTTAATTTTTTTCCTTAAGCTATAGATCTCTTTGCTCTGAAATGTTCTGAGTTCTTTTCTGTATGATTGTGTGCAGTTTAACAATCAAAAGTACTTTTGCAGTGGCTTTTTAAAATTTTTTTTTATTAGCAGCATTGATTAAGACAGCAATTCATGAAAATTTGGCCATTAGCCTCCACTGTGTTTTTCACAATACACCGTTATTTTCTTTCTTCTTCATAGTGGGCTACTAGCCCAGAATTCTTCCCTCCTGCTGCAGTAACAGGATGGACTTAACAGAAATCTCTGGGCTCAAAAAAAAAAAGTGACTCATCTCCCCTTGCTCATCTGCTCGTGTACATCTTATTAAAAAGAAGTTTGTGTAGTCATTTTGTTATGAATGTCAGGTAGAGATTGTCTTGTCTTCGCAGTCTGTTAAATTTTTCACTGAAACAAACGTGTTCAAAGGAGTTAATGTTATCTTAGAGGCAAGTGAGCGCTCAGGGCAGATCCTGCTCACTCACAGCAGCCCCGCTGCTCCTTCCGGCTGCTGCACCTCCTTGCAGGAGGAGATGTGAGAGACATGCTTTGCAGCTACAGCCCTGGTCGCTCCGGGAAACCAGGCACCCTGGCTAAAAATAGGCTCCTCTAAGTTAGCAGCTTTGCTTCTGAATGCACAGCCATGAGAAGCTGATTTGGGTAATAAGTGATTTCCATGGACTGGGAACCAGGGCTAGCTGGGAAGAGACAGGCAGGAGAAAGAGTTGACAAAATGTAGTGGTTTTAATCCTAGCTTTGGCTGTTTACAGAGTGCTTGATGTTTCATCATTTAATTTTGCTAACCACTGTGCATTTCCCTAAGATCTCAGTCAATGTCAGAGTTTGATCCCACTGAATGATTTACTTACATGAGAAAAAGTGTTTGTCTTGGAGACCATAAAGTTTTAGCAAATCAAGGACTGTGTGAGGAAAGCAAAGAACTATTGTATCTATTCTCTGATCATGGGGAGTTAAGTGAGGGAGACTTCCTTGAAGCTGAAAATTCACCACTAGAGGAACTCGGTCGGAATTGTCTGTGTTCAGGATGTGCACCTCCAGACTAGTTTCCCTCTTCTCCTTATTCCTGTTCGGCCTGGCTTCCCCCCTCCCTCTGCAAAGCTCTGTGTAACCCCACTTCTTTGCAGCTGTGCAGCTGAACTGAACTTGCCCCACTGCCGGGGGTGATTCCTCTGCTGCGGGATGAAGCTGTATGCGTCAGGGTTTCATTTGCTGGTGTAAATGGCTCGTTTTATCAGCTAGGGAAGATTTTCAGCTAGCTAGTTTGTGGTACAAGGCGGAAAATAAAAATGGGAGTTGGGAAATGCCATAGATAAAGTCTTAAGTGGTCACAATTTAAATCTTAAATTGCCAATTGCATGACTGCAAAGAAAAAGGAAATCTGAACAGAAAAAAAGGCAGTAAACATGATGATTAAGTGGATCTTACTCAGAGTAAATTATAGCATTCCCAAATGAAAGTCTTCTCCTTTACAGAGAAATCATTAAATGTTAAACTCACACTATTATTTGCGTTTCATTGGGTAGACTTGCATGTGCAGAAATATCAATTTAATTAGTGTTGAAAAGAAGTCTCATGTACAGAGCACTGCCTGGTAGGTATTTTTATACTCTCTTTCAGTGAACTCATTTTATATGATGATGATTTCTTCTAATTTTTAATTAACATGTCTAAGTTAGAGTTGGGGAAAATGATCGGTGTTTCATTAACTGCCTCACACTTGGAGATCTATGCAAACCTAATTGATGTGGTTGCTACAGGGTACTTTGTCAAAATGAGCCTCCTGCCACTACCTTTCTCCCTCTGCTTTCCGGTTCTGTGAGTTTGAGTGAAAGGCATACTGCAACAGCACATAGTTTTTTACCTCCTAAATGACAGCATGTGATGTGGCGTTATATTCCAGTGCAGTGTTTCACCAGGAATATTTCGAAACATTTTATAGACTAGGTGTTGGAAGATCTTTTGTGTATCACTGGTATATAGTGCCCCCCCTTTGCAAAGAGTGTATATAACAGTGTTTTGGAAAAGCAGTGAGAGTTTTTCTTGTTCCTTCTCTGGGGAAAATTATTGACTCAACTCTGAGCATTGCAATTTAAAATATACTTGCTAGTGTATAACAAATACCCCTGAATTTGTAATGTTTAATATCAAAAAATATTAAAGCTTATTGTTGCTATTTATTGATTTATTAGCCATATATACAAATGAATTATAGTATCTCACTGGAAAAAAAAAATTGAGCTGTGTGAAGGCTGCAAGGTCTAGTGGTAAAGAGGGTGTCCTTGGCTCTGGTCCTAGCTCTTCCACCAACCTGTGCAATGACTGGCATCAAATCACAGAATCTCTGAAGGGGTAAGGTTGGAAGGGACCCCAGTGAGATCATCTGATCCAACCTCAACTGCGTACAACTATTGGCATACTAGAGAAAACAATTTTTATGGAGGAAGAGACTGTTATTAATCATACTCATTAGTAAGTGAATATATTCGTACTTAGTATTATTCAGTGGATTTAGGTTACTGTAGCTTTAGTGTTACTGTTGCCATTATGTGATAATGAAAAAGGATAGGAAAACAGCAAAGACAAAGAACTGAAACCCAGTCATGTACTCTGTACTCTGACCACGAGTTATGCCTTGAAACTGAGTTAGAGATTGTGAAGTCTGAGTGGCAATCCTATGTCTGAACTTGCTTTATCTAAGAAAACCAATACTTCTTACTGTGTGCTTATCATAGTGATAACAGCTAACTGCAACAGCAGGGAGAAAGTTGGTAACTTATAAATTATTCAAATATTTTTTATGAAGACATTATTTAAAGGATAGAAAAAATTGTTTTCCTTACAAAGTGGTGAAAATGTTTATGATATTAAAAGTACAAATTCTAAAGCTTCATTTTCCTGGAGAGGTGACAAAGAAGCAAGTTGCAGAGAGATGGGTGAGAGTGTCTTTTGGCATGTTGCTCACTGAGAGACTGGAGCCACTTTAGTGCTAAGCATGATGTAATGCAGCGAACAGTTTCCGTCTTTAACTGTTTCCAGTTCTGCAATTAGGAATGTAACCCATTGTGTTATGAGAATAAAATTTATTTTTCCTGGTAGGCTTTTTAGTGTTGGGTAAATATGACAGTTGAAACACATGGCGTTTCCTTAAAAGCTGTGAATTCAAATAGATGGCGTAGTGTTGAAAAAAGGATATTGGGTGTTTACGAGCAAGGCAGGTCTGTCAGCTACAGGAGTCAGAGCATGTTTTCCACAAGCTGGAATAGTCCATTTGTGACAAGTTCCAGGAAAAAGGAAAAATCTCCCTTGGGGAAGCAGTGGGAATGTAATTCATGATTTTGTGAAAACTCATTAACTTAGTTTCTAAGCATTAGTTTTGAATCCAGTGCCAGTCAGTATTTCCGTATTTTCAAGCAGCAGTATGGATACTGACATGAATTTGCTGATAAGTTTGTAGATAGCACAAAAATTGCTAAAATAATGAAGGTTGTTGCAAGCATAATCTGAAATGGTTGATTAGAGGAAAATTCAAAAATTCACTTTTATGCAGACAGATGGAGAGCTGTACATACAAAGATATAAGGCTTTCAGGATGGAAGGCTGCTTTGGCAATTAGCAACCCTGGAGTCAATGTAAGGTTTTTGGGGGTAACTTCCTCAATGAGTACATTAACTGAATTGGTATGGGAAAGAGAGCTCAAGTGGTTTGTTCTTGATGCTGATATTCTCCTATATTTTTTTTAGGAGAACTGTATTTGTGAACTGAACCTGAAATCTTGCTTTCATTTTTTTTTTTTTTTCCTCCTTGTCTCCAGCTGCAGACTTTTTGTTGATGAACTTGCTTGCTCTTCTGCAGAAAATCAGTTGAACTCTGCTGGCAATTAGCCCAGGGAAGCAGAGACTAGTTGGAATAATTATTGCTGGAGGTGTAGGTGTAGGTCTACAAAGCCTAAGGCTAAACAAGAGGAGACAGATTAAAAACAGCTCTTTGGAGTCTGAGAGATGAATAATGTCTGGGCTTAGAAAGTTCTTGAATTCTCCGGGAGAACCTGGTGGAGTGATTGAAAAAATGCTGATTATTTTTGTATGCATATGCATTCATTTAGTCCCTCCTCTGCATGGCCTGATTTTATTAGGCATATTTGCCAAGTGATCTTTCACTTTTAGAGAAAGAAGAAACAAAATGTTTTAACTTAGTTTTCTAATAGCAGCACTATACTGGCTTATCCCAGAATTGCTATTCCTGGAAACCTGTGATGAGGTTCCTGAAAGCTGTTTGTGGGCTGGCCATAAAAGGGTATATCAAGAACAAGTAAGAAAATTAACTTGGCTTTGCTTTTGGTAGCTGCTGCTGCTCAGATCTGGTGTCCTCACCTCAGAAATATCCTCAATTCTGGAGAATATATTCTGAAGATAAGGGGTGAGGGGTAGGGAGACGACCCAAAAAAATCATCCAGATGCTGAAAAATCAGCTTTATGACGTGAACTGTAGGGAGGTCAGTCATTGATCTTATCAAAGAGAAAAGGTCAAAAAGCAATGTGTTTACTGTGTATGAGTACTTATTTATGGAGAATATATTTGTCAGCAGAGGTCTTTTAATCTTCTATAAAAGCACATGACAAGATCCCATTGCTACAGATCGAAGGTAGATAAATTTACTCAAGAAAGAAGTCATCATTACTTGCTTGGCCGCCTAAATAAATGTAGAACTCTTTGCTAGAGGAAGAGGTAGGAGCAATATATTTTTGAAGTGTAGATAGCTGCATTTTGTGCAATCTGCTTTAAGAATGTTTCAGAGTTTTATGGATTTCGGCCTGGAGGTGTAGGAGGAGAGGAAAGTGGACAGAGAGGACAGGTGATCCTTTCTAGGTTTGGATTTAGCACCTGAGATGTCTTCAGCTTGCTTCTCTTACTGGAGGGTTATTTGTGTTTATAATGGCGGCAAAGCTAAAGCAACATGATAATTACCTGACACCACAGAATACCAGTCTGCAGGAGGTCGCAAAAGATCCCTTTTTCTCCTGAACATGTTCTTGGCTCCAGCTGCAGTTGCTCCTGCCCACAGGCATCCCTCAACAAATGCATATTCCTTCAGGGAGCTGAGGACAGCCACAGCCTGGGATGAGGCAGTGCCTGATGCAATGCACACAAAGATCTGGGTCTCTGGCGCTACCACCTCTTTATCAAGGGAGCCATGTCAGGAAAGGTGATTGTGTTTTGTGCTGTTTGAGGGCCATTTCCACTGTGCAGAATTGTTCCTGCCTCATTGCTTTATTGAGAGACCGTCTTCTCCTTATGCCTGTGTCATGGCAATCTTGACTGTGGGGGTTTTGTCCTTGTCTTCCCATACCAATGTAAGAGCAATATATCAAATTAATCAGTTAGGATAAATCAGAATGTTTCTGACATGTAAACCTTCAGGAACAATCACTGGATCTTACACAAATTACAAATAGTATTAGGGTAAGTTACACTACAGGTACATCTTAGGAGCTGGAACCTACAGTTTAGAGAATCTAAAAGCTAGACTACAAAATGCCTTACAAGTTCTCTGAGATGCCTACGTACAGAAATCATTCAGTTTACAGTAAAAAGGAACCACTGCCAGGAAGGAAAAATACTTTTTTAGTTCAGGAAGGAATTACTTTCTCTGCCACCCTCATAAACACTTACTTTGTAGCCTTTATCATCTTGGATTCTTAATGACTTCAGCCAGAAGACATTTGGGTTTGTGATCATTATTTGCCATTACCTGCTATTAGAACTGTTACATTTCACAGTATTGAACACTATTAGAATTAAGGTTGTAGTTGCAGAAATAGCTACTTTCACAGATTTGCAGCTCAATTCTAAGCATTCTGAGTAGGAAACATTTAGCTCCAGGCAGTTATTTAATTTTTAACTTCTGTCTTTTTCCTTTGGTGTTGAAAACAAAATTTTCATAATCTTTGAAACTAAAATAAACAAACTGTTGTGGAAGCTTGCTGATTCCCACCTTCCCTCTTCCTTTTTACTTTTGTCCATCCTCCTGCCTCTCTTCTAGCTGCAGTGGGATAGACCCTTTTCTCTGGTCCATCAGTGTGAAATAACCATGAGAGTCACTGCAGAGCTGAAAGGTAATTAATAATTAAAGACAGATCCAGAGAAATGTATCTATAATGCATTGATTTGTCGGGGGAGGAGTAGGTAAGTTGCTTTTCCTTTTTTTTTAAGGAAAAGGAAGAATTAGCAACTAGTCTTGGTTTTAGACACAAAAAATTTTACAAAATTCAAATTATGCTTCTTATTATTCATAATGCTGTTTCTGGGCCTGGTGAGTTGGGACCTGAGTTTGCAGATCTCTGTCTGTCCTTGCATTAGCCACTCATGCACAGCCACAGACTGTTAGTATTCTTTGCTCTGAGAAAATTAAAAAAAAAAAAAAAAAGGGAAAGAGGGAAAATCCTATGTACCAGGATACTAAAACCAAAAAAAAGACTTTCCTGGGCTGGGATCTTGCATATTTCTTTAAGCTATTTTTTTTAAGGCACTGAGGAGTAAAAATTTCTTAGGGACTGACAGATCTCCAAATAGCTTAACTCACTGAGAAAATAGACACTACTCCAGTTAAGATAGAAACCAAGAAACTGAACTGATGTGTTGGAGTATCTGTCTCCCTTCCTGGCTGACGCATTTCTCTGGTAGCACATTTACTATATTTTTATTTTATTCATGGCGAACTTGCATTATTTCCAGATCTCCAATAACTTCTATTTCTTCACTGTAGTCCCCTGACCTTAATGTCAGTACACTGGACCTCTTCTTTCTTTTGTTAAATTTTTTTTGGATCATCATCTATTGGTACCTTAGTTAATAAGCACAACTGATTGAGAGCTGTTATGTCTCCTCCCTGAGAAACGCACTTCAGGCTGCTTGTGTTATGATATGGGGAAAGGATAGAGAAGGTGCAAAAATACCATTTCAGGTATTTGTAGTCAATTTGTTGTCACAGAGATTAAAGAATGCTTTCACCTTCTCTGGACCTGGGAATATGAAGAGGACTTGATTTCTTTCCCTGCTGACATAGAATCATTGCCCCTGAAATTGCTTAGGTTTCTGTGGGTAGTGGTCTGAGCTGGGCAGTTTGTGAACATAGGTAGAAAATCCCTGGACTGAGTTAAATTCTCCAGCACTGAACTTCAACATTTATAATTTCTTTTTTCAGATAGCAGTTATAAGGATGCTGTATTAATTAACTAATGTGATGTGTTATCCCTGCTCATTTTAAGTCTCAGAAAGCCTGAGCCATTTTGTTCTGTATTTTTCCTATATCATGCACAAGCATTTTCATTGGGTTACCATTCATACAACTGACTATTAAAAGTAAAATTTTAGCTGAAATAAACTTTATTTTCCTTATTTTTTAACACTGTTTCCTGAAGAAATGTCACTAGTCTTCTGTTGGGAAAAAGTTCACTGAAGAATTGTCAGGGAAGATAGAAGTATTTTTAGACTTTTTTTTTCCTAAAACTTGGTCAGTTTTGACATGCTTCTGTCTTCAGGAGGTGGTTGAGTAGTCTTGAACGAATGTTTTATTCATTTTATGTGTCTACAAAATAATCTTCTACAGCTATTTCTTGGGCTGCATTGAAAGTTTCTTTTTCTTTCTACTTGCTTTTGCAGAAAAATAGTGGGCTACTGCCATAAGAAGATGATGGGCTTGGGAAAGGTTGGAATATTATTTCTGTGCTGATGAAAAGATATTTCTTGTTCCAAAATGGGGAAATCAAAGGAATTGAATGTTGTTTTAGACACATGGGTGATGCATTTTTCCTGTGGCCTCTAATCTTTCAAAATACAATATTTTAAAACAACAACAACAACAAATGTATGTAGCTGATCACGGATTGCCATAATCGGTCTGAGGTAATTTCCAGTAGTTACTTCTGCTTACTTTCTCTTGTACATTGTGAGTGAACTTTACTTTAAGAAATGTCTATTTAGAGATACCTTCAGCAGTGTAAGTTCACGCTGTATGATGAAAAAGCTTGCATCGTTACGTTTAGGTCTAGCTATTCTCTTTCAGTAGTCTTATCGCCATTATAACTTGACATTTAAAGTAATAAATTTGCACAATTACATGCATTTCATGGAAAATAAAACATGGTTGTTTTTCCTGTGCACAGAATGTGTGAGACTTGCAAATACTGGTTTCATCAAAATTGGATCCTTCTCTACGCGTAAGAAATGTCAAGATCTGATTTATTTTTCCTGTGTTTAGAGTGGGCTTAATCTGGACTCCCATTGGTTTAGACTTTGGATCAGACTCTGAGTAAATGCACGGGTATGGAAAGGGGAGGAGGGAGCAACAAAAACATCCATTTGCTAGACAACATTGAGCTGAAAAACTGCCGTTGGTTTTGGACTGTAGCTTCTGAGCTCTGGTTATTCGTCTTTCTGTCATGGCATCAGTTAAACCCCTAACTTGAGAAAAATAGTTTGCAAGAATTAAAAGGTTCCGATTTTTTCTTTGTCTTGGGATAAGTTAATTTCCATAAGAGAAAGACTGTTGACTGATAAGCAGAGAAGGCTGTCCTCTAAGTTTCGGCAATAAAATATAAATAGAGACAGGCATTTACAGTTCAAATATAGAACAAACTCATTAACAAAAAAGATTGGAAAATAAATAGCAGTTTCAGAGAGATGCTCAATATAATGGAGGACAACAGTAAATGTCATGTACACTGTACAGAATTTTTAACTGTCTTGATAGTATAAAGTTCTGTTGTAAAGAACCTTGGTATGAAGCATATCACACCTACCATTTTGAAGAAATTAAATGGTTTTTTAGTAGTTACAAAAACTACTGGTGGGGTTTTTTAGTAGTTACAAAATTTAGTCCACTGCACCTTCTGAGATGATACATATTGTTGTACAATTTTCCTCAACTCTTTCCTTAGTTTTTAATTTATTCCTTGGGGGAAAGGAAGGTAAGGGAAAAAAAGAATTTTTCCCATATTGAAGATGTTGCCTCTTTGGCACAGTTTCTGTTACACGTCAGGAGATTGGTGGTACAGAAACACGTAAGTACTGCAGATCTCCTGGCTCCACAGTGTGGGTGTGTTGCTGTGTGTCGTGGGTAGCAGTGATAGGGAAAGGGTCTTGGGACCCTGAAAGCTCTTGGGGAGGATGTGGGAATTGGCTCTGGGAGCATCATGGATGGGAAAAGAAGATCCTTGGGGTTAGGCATGTGGAATTTAGATGTGTCTGTTGATCCTGCTTCTCAGTTTGTTCTCACTTTATATGTTGTTACCTGCTCTGCTTGGACCTCTCCTGCAGCTCATTTAGATGGGGATTCATCCAGTCTTTCTGAGAGGGTCAAGCTGGAAGTGTAGGTCCTCAGTATGATAAATCACTTGGAAACGAAGTACTTCCAAAGGACTGCTCACATCTGGATGGGCAAAACTGATCTCTAGAGGTATCTCTCTCTTTTCCTATCCTAAAGTTGGGATAAACCAGGGTGATACATCTCTGCCTCCATTTCTCAGCTGTAAAATAGACATTATGTTAAGGGGGCGCAAGAAGACTGGAATTACCACATTTCTACAGAAAAGAGCCATGAGAAGATGTAAGTGTTAAGAGATAACTGTTCAGAAGAGTTCTAGGCGTGAATTAAAAATATTTTACTTCCACTTCTTAACTATTGTACCTATCCTTAAATCCATTAAGACAGAAAAGAGTAGTGCTCATAACATGAAGAAAGAACTACTTAGCATATTTCTAAAATAATCTGTGATCACAAGGGAGAGACCAGCTATGAAAAACATCAGTCTTTAAGGGGGAGAATTTCACATTAAGAGTTTGTTACTGAAACTGCTTTGCAGCTCTAGCTACAGCCAATTAAATGCTGACATGCAAAAACTGTCTCCAAAGAATCTGTTGGATACCTAAATCTTTACTGGAGTAAAATAAAGAAATATAGATCTCATTTATCAGGGCCTACAATCTTTTCCTCCTTGTATCTACTTGATCTGAGGGTCATTTAAAATGTATTAGAGGTTTAAGGTTGGAATGCAAAGCTAATTTGAAACCTGGCTATAAGATGACTGATTATGTTATACTTCATACTGGTTAAACTAAAGCATAGTGTCTGTATGACAAGAGGGATCCAAAATGATGTGGCATTGCCTGGTGAAAGAGCTGTTCTTTTTCACAGATAATGGTATATAATTCCACTTAGCTTTTTTATGTCCCCATGGCTCTTAAAGTAATGGACACCTAGGGCAGAGGCTGGGTGAGGAAACAGAAAAAAAGCTGGCAAAAACTCAATGCTCACAGATTGGAAATCTCCTGGTTTGGCTTCAGACTGAATGTGGAGAACTTTCCAGCACACCCTCAGTTGCTTCCAATGTTTTCTTTGACGTATTTGGCCCCTGACCAATTTCCCCAACTGCTCCCAAGCCCTTTCTAATAGTCTCCTAACCCACTTGGATGTTCCCTCAGCTCCTTTACGCCCTTTCCATTGGCACGGATATGAAGTTCTGCTGCTTCAGAAATAATGCTGAGGATAAATGTGCTTTCATCCTTCTTCTCAAAGGGGTTCATTCCCAGTATTTCACAGCAGCTGAATTCTGTTAATGTCATTTGAGGTGTTCCAAATTTATTGTGAATGGGGACACGAGTAGCAGGCAGGCTTGGCATTTGAGAGGCAATGGTTCCCTCTCACATTACACTAGGGGCACTAGTGTGTTAGTACTTCTGAAATTAATTATTTTATAAAAATAAGTAGAGATGAAACAGTTAAAATGAAAGGCAGTCATAGACCAACTTCCACCCAGGAAAGGTGGGTGATGTTGGGCCTTGTCTGCCCCTATGCAAAACTGCAGACAGAATGGTCCTACCTTAGAGAGGCACCCAGGCACCCCCCTCACTAGGAGGGTGATTGAGCTGGGGGACTAGAGGACTTTTGTTAGACAGCACCTGGAGTATCAGCTCCAGATCTGTTTTGGGTTATTCCTGTTTTAATAGGCAACCTCTTTTTTTTTTTTTTTAAATCCTCTTCGCTCTCTTTTTGTGTCATTTTCCAGGTCCGATTTTGACTTTGGAGTAAGAAGAGTTAAAGTATCCCATACCATGTAAATGCTGATTAGTGCAACACACACACACACTCCATATCTCAAAAGGTGTGAAACAAGTTTTGCATCTGCCTCTGGTTTGTCTCCGGTCTTCTTACTGGACTATTAATCAGCATCACTGTCACTGTGATAGAACTGCCTTGGTCTTTAGCATGTTTGTCCTGGCAGAATTCCTTTCAGGTAGGAGTGTGCCCATGTTCCACTCTGTAGACCATGTTCCCATATTTGTCTTTCTCATTCATACAGAACAAAGTCAGGCACTAGCAGTATTCAGTTAATATAAATTTCAGTCCTTATGATAAAGAAGGATATAAAACAGTGTGGCTCTTTGATCTTGATGAAACATCAAAGTCTTTGCTTCCATGTACAGTCTTTATAAAGCCTCTTTATGATAGGCAATTAGGTCTCATTTGAACACCATTAGTTCTTTCAGAGATGATTAAATGTTACTTTGAGGTCATCGTAGGTTGATGAAACCTCTGGTAAATATGATGTTATTTGATACAATGATATTTAATCCTGTGGCTCTGGCAAAGACAGAGCAGCTGTGAGAGAGAGTAATCAATGTGAACATGTCTGCCAACAGCCCTGGGTCAAAGGAATGCTCTGCCCAGCTTGTGGTGTCCTCCTCTGTAGCTATTTCCATATGTCTTGAATAATAATTTAATTTTTGATATAAAAAACATAGTTATTTTTATATGTAAATTAAAAAAAAAAAA